>JAPDRQ010000060.1:0-145996 GCA_030247915.1 Neophaeococcomyces mojaviensis
CAGACCACGGACTACACGCTCCCTCCGCCGTGGCCAAGACCGAGAAAATGAGCGGAAGCGCAAACGCAACGAAGAAGAGCAACGCAAAAAAGAAGCCAAGGAGGAGAAGGCCAACAAGGGTACCAAGGAATATCAGAAAGTACTCAAAGCTATTGAAAAAGAGCGTGACAAAATCGCTGAACACGAAGAACAGATCGACATTGTTGACGGTGATCTCAGAGAAGCTGACGCCTACCGGACCCGTTGTCTGGGGAAAGACCGCTTCTGCAACCGGTATTGGTGGTTTGAGCGAAACGCTATGCCCTACGGTGGCCTACCTGACTCAAGTACTGCAAGCGCTGAGTACGCTAATGGCCGCCTCTGGGTCCAAGGACCGGACGATATGGAACGAATCGGGTACATCGATGTACCTGACGAAGCTCGAAACAACTACTTCCACTGTTTCCAAATGACGCCTGCGGACCGAAAAGTGTTAGAAGAGGGACCGACGAACCTGCACAAAGCAAGCCAATGGGGGTTTTATGACGAGGGTGAAGACATCGATCTGCTTATCGAGTGGCTTGACAGCCGCGGTTTGCGAGAGTTGAAGCTGAAGAAAGAGCTTACGCTACAGCGAGAGGTGCTAGCAAAATACATGGCCAATCGGCACGCATATGTCCATCCCGACCGCAAGCGCAAGCCTTCAAAATCGAAATCCCCTAATGGCATTGGAGATGATGAGTCCGCAGTTGAGGAGAAAGAAGAGGCAGAGGATGAACGCATTATATCAGCGACAACACGCATGTCGACCCGAATGAAGACGTACATTTCCGGCATGGAGGATCTGGCACAGATTCACCGGTGTTTAAAATGGAAGAACACCATGGCTGTGAGTGAGTTGGGCCATAGACATATTGATCCGCCGCCCGCTCCCGTTCCGAAGGGCAAGAAAGGAACCGCGACCAAGAGAGCGAGTGGACCATTTCCGGAGGCCAAAGAGGTGGTTGCGCCGAGAGAGACACGAGCTGATCGAAAGGCGAAGGAAGCTGACCCTATGGCGCTGAATCGGCAAGGGAAGCCAGTTACGAGGCAGGGGACGCGGTATACTTTTTGAACCACTACCCGAATTTAAAGATACTACCAGAATTCAATGATTATACGCTTGACGGTGCATGGCATTTCGGTGGCCGGAAATGTTGCAAAGAGGTAGCATGGAAAAGAAGTTTAGGACGAGTACATATGGCATGGCAAGCGACGGAGTTCGGAGCTGTAATGGTTACCAAAAAGCAAAGCATTGGTGGGGGTGGGCTGTTCCATGGTTCATGTTGATGTTTGGCTGAAGAAGGCCTTCAAAAGCGGAATACTTAACTTATTAAAACTATGCAAGTCATGTAGCATTTCCAGATAGAACTTACGCTAGAGCTAAAAAATGTGCGAGTATAGAAGGAAAAGTGAATATGAAGTGTCACATCCAGATTTTCCTTCATCGCAGCTATCTTTTTCATCTGATTTACGAAAGTGGTGTGAATTATGAAAGACGTTGAGGGCAATGTTGGGTAAGCAGCGAGTAGCGCGCCAAAGTAGATCAATCATGATTCTCTCAGACGCAGATGACATAGCGGGCAGTTCATTTCTTTCAAAGTGATTTTCTGCTCTCAGCTCGCGTTCTCGTGTAACTCGAGAGAATTGATATCAAGATTGCAGTAACGCGGTTTCATGTTTCCCGCCTCGTTTGACGCAAGAATAAAGGTAGAGCTTTCTTTGAGGGAGAAGACGAAGAAAGATAGGCACAGTAATCTAATGGGCCCCTTCAGCAGCTTAATTTTCGCAAATTGAGGGAGTACGATTGTGATTGTCCGAAGTAACTATCTAACAGTCCCAGCTGAGTTGTAATGAGCGTCGGTCCTGCTAGCGAAAAAAGACTTCGATGTACTTTTGCTCTGGGCATCGTGATGTTTTAATGATCAAAGACTCAGAGAGGAAGAAAGAGTAGTTGACGATAAGGATTGATGCCGGTCGTTCATGATTTGGTTTGGTTTTGGGTTCTCTACGCAGGCTTTTGGGACAAAGCACTTGTTTATTGTAGTGAGATGAGATGGAGGAAGAATTATCAGGACGAAAAGGTTGGAGGTTTTGGAAAATGTTTGGGGGATTTGCACTTGATGCCAAGACTTCCGGTGGCATTAGAGGTCTTTCAGCAGATGTGTTTGGGATGCATAGGCGAGGAGTTTTAGCGGATAGATGTGGGATTTGCAGAAGACTGATATCTTGACCTGACTATCAAACTTGGCTTGGTATGTCCCGATACGAGAATCGGCTGTCAAATACCAAACCATTCATTTACCGCCGTCTGCCTGTATTACCACCTTCGCCTCGTTCACTGAGACTAACCACATCACCAATGCCAGCCGCTTCTTGTGCATCTTCCAGAGCCTGAATTTCTTCCCGACAATCCCACCATCGTTCCTCAGCCTGAGCGAACGCCTTTTCTCGGAGCTCTTTGATCTCCAACGACATGGCATCACGAACATAATCAAGAACATACTTCTGCCAATCATTAGTCGTGCGCCGGAAGAAGTCTGCTCGTGACTCGAACGGCCTAGGAAATGGTCGCGGGTCTTGAGAAGCGAGGTGCATTTCTTCTGTCTCCAGCTCCGGTTCAGGCTGCGATGACACATCCGTAGCCGCAGTAGACCTTGCATCCGTTGGCGAGAATACTTCGTCAGCCTCGGAAGCATCAGAGTCGACTTCCATTTCATCGTCGTCATCGTCGTCAGCTTCTTCATCTTCGCTTTCATCGATAACAGCGTTCATGTTCTTTGGCTCAACGTAGTAGAGTTCTTTTACACCATCGAGTTTGTTCAAATCGATGGCGTAGAGGTCTGAGAATGTTATCTCGACGTCTTTGCGTTCGAACGTGCCACCGTAGATGTATAGAGTATCATCTTGAACGGCAAGGAGCGCATTGAAGCGAGGGTGAGGGAACTCAAATATAATTGGGTATTCTTTTTTGTCAGATATCTGATCCTCGTCAGGTTTCACAAGGTCCATAGATGTGTCCTCGTCGTCGGTTGCAATTTTGCCCGTTGTTTCGAGGGCTGCTAGATTGCGGAGGAGTTCCTCTTCATCGGCCCGGCCACGATTGCGATTTCGTGTTGTGGCTTTGGCTTTGCCGGCAGCTTTGGGGCGTCGCAGAGAGAGTGGGAACATTCGATTACGGTCAATGTTGTAGATGAAGAGATCTTTGAAGAATTCAGAATCAATTCCTTCTTCGCTCAGCTCGACATCGTGAACGCCACCAAAGAAGAGACCGCGGCCTTTATGATGCGCCATGGTAATGCCTGCACGCTCAGGAGTTGCTATGTTGGCGGGCTTCTTCCGGCGCTCCCATCGCATGGTTGGTGCTGTGCCGGGCGGAGCTTCGTTAGGTGGTAGTGTCAAGCGAAGGAACCAAGAATCTTGATGAATCATTGGTCTAAGAACATTTCGTTGGGCCGACGGTCTTCCTTGCTGTTTGCCGCCAATCATGGCTTTGACTCGAGAGTAACCACCGAACATGACAGCACCGGACTCATGGGGAAGCCAACTAAACGAGGAGCGAGCATCCGGCTTCTGTGCGGCAGGTGCGAGTTTAAATTCATGCCAGACATTCTCGCGCACATCGTATATCCAGGTATCCTGAAGGTATTTGGTCTGCTGCGAAGTGTCTTGAAACCCTCCGAAAAGTAAGATGTAATTCTTCCAGTAGGTCATGCGATGTCCGCTGCGAGCTGGTGGTGCTTTATTCTTGCCTTTTGACTCCAGCCTTGTCCATTCTCTGGTATCAGGGTCAAGATGCCAAAAATCGTTGTAATGATAGAAAGTGCCCTGCTTGGGCGAGGAGAACTCTCCTCCGAAAAGGTAGATGCCACCAGTGTTGCCACCCCTACACCAGGCATGACCACTTCTCGGCAATGGACTGTTAGGAGAGGTTATCTGACGCCACTCACCTTGATTGATCTGATACAAGAAAAGGTCATTGTAGAAAAAGGCAGACATGCCATCATAGAACTCGCCACCAAACAGAAACAGTTCGTTTCGATTTGATGGCGAGGCAACAAATGTGGCAGATGATCTTGGTGACGGTGGAGGACATGGCTGTTCAGTAACCTTCAAGAACTTTGCCTGTTCTTCAGCATAGGCCGCAAGGACGGCATCGAGATCAACGTCCTCGGCGTCACTGTCTGCATCGACATTCTTTGCTTTTACCTTCTTCTCGCTCTTCGTGGCTTTCTTGGTTTGCTTCGCCTGCTTTGCGGCTTTCTGCTCGGCAGTCTTCTTCTTCTTGTCCTTCGGCATCAGCGAGGTTAAAGATTTCGTGACAACGAAAAGACTGAGATTCAATCGAGCATGATTGAGAGAGTCGAAAGAGACTGATGCAAAAGGCTCCACTTGGGGATCAATCTGCGGTTGATCTTCGGGTCTTTGCTCTGACGCGTCATTATTGGTGTGTTTGAACGCGTCTCGGCTAGGTTTAGCAAGAACTTCGTCGTTTGCCTTCTACATATGTCGATAGTGCAGTGCATATTGAGGCAGTAACTTGCACCAAACACCGCCCAAGTTGCATTCTACAGACGACTGATGTCTCGAGATGATTTTACGAAAACGATACGGCCACCTTCATGACTAAGAATAACTTGCACACATGTCTCGCATGGCTTCTACAGCGGCCGAACACCCTCCACGATACACACCTGGAGCATATTGTCCCGCTGTTGCCTAACGAGGGAAGTATAGACCCTCACGACGAGCAAGAGGTTGTTCGTGAGTATGAAGAGATGGCAAGGCTCCAGTTTGCACCACAATCCGTTACTCGACCTCGACGACTTGCCACTAATGAGGTGCCGAATGCCTTGCCGACACCAACAAATTCGACGTCTCCCAGAAATGCGAGTCCACAAGTCCCAAGTGCTCGGCCTCGTGCGAATGTGACCCCAGCGCCTGCGAGACCCGTTGTTCCTCACACCCCAATGACAGATTATGGGGACGACGTTTTTGATATTGAAGACCTCGACGATGAAGATCCTTTGAATGGAAATATCACTACTTCTTCTTTCGAGAACTTTGGGCCGCCTGTTAAGTTATGGAATGAAGCGTCTGCTGCCAGGGTCGAGCCTGTCATGTCGAGAGGCAAGAAGCGGAAGAGTCAGGAATATCTTGAAGATCTGATGCCAAACCGACCTTTAAAGTGTGAGAGGTCGGTCATACCGGATGACGATGACGACGATGACGATGCTGGAACGCAGGTACCAGAGGTGTCAACACAAACCGAGCTTCACCACACCATAGACGCCGTCCGAGAATCAAGTTTCGTTAAAAGAGAGGAAGATTTCGTGGCGCAAGTTTCTAGTACTCAGAAAACCTCGCTTAAAAGATCTTCCTCGCACTTGGAATCGCCCGGCTGCAGCCACAATTCGCCTTCTCCAATCTCATCCTCCAGGTCCATACGGGTCGAACACTCGCTGAAAAGGAGCAAGGTCGATCGCGTATATAGAGTAACGAACTCAGATGATGAGGAAGATGTTGAGGATTTCGCACCAGGTCCATCAGGCACATCGGGAATGAAACGCACGTGGCAAAAGCATCAAGCCTTGAACAACACCGAGAGTGGTGTCATAGATCTAGGACCTATATCGCCCTCCAAGAGATTGCATGAGTTGAAGAACTCTGCAGCTTCCCCACCACAGCTGGAGCCTCCCTTCGAAGAAGAATCAAGTGAGTTGGAAGGGTCAAAAGGCAAATCGATCTTGGGACAATCAAACCAACCACAAGGGGCGGCACCATTACCCACTTCGAGCAATCCTTCATCTCAGCCAGATCGTAACTTGTCAGACGACGACAGAATGCTAGTCAGGCACTTTTGCGAATGCTCCAGCACACTATCCGATCAGGTCGCTGGATGTTTGCAAGCGAAAATGTTAGAAATCCGCAAGCGAGTTTCAGATTATTTGTGTGAAGGAAAGGATGTACCACCTGAAGTGGAAGCTTCGCGCCTTGCTTTGCGTCGAAAAATCACAGCATTGCCCGAAGTCTCCAAGTTGGTACAGCCACTTCTTGCCAAAATGAACGAACAAGAGCAGAAGAAGGCAGAGCTGGCAGCTTTACTGAACGACGATAACGATGATTACGACATGACAGACAACGCCATCAGTGTCGTGTCTGGGCAGGTCTTCACCTTGAAAACTCAAATTACTCGGCTCGAGAGCACGCTCTTTGACCGGTTAAAACAAAACAGCTTTTCTTTCGAGGATCTGCCGGTCCGGCGATCCGGCTTAGATACCGTGCGAACACCATTGCCTCAGCACAATCAATCTTCGCAGAGGGTTCTGGTGGCATCAACTCAACATGTTCGGAAAGCAAGACAGACATCTCCTCTTCCTCCGTCTCAAGATCCGTGGGCAGCCGGATCCCCTACTATCGCTCAGACGCCCATACAAAATTATGATCCCCCTCAGAACGTCTTGCAGCTACAACAGTATCGCGAGGCTCGAGGAGTTACTTCGACAGCGTTTGGGGACCAAAATCGTGGACGGTCTGACAATAAGTACCGAGACAGCTCTCGCAACGCCCGCCCCTTCGAAGGCGGATTTTCTAGGATAATGGGAAGCCCGCCGCCACCATCACCACCGCTTGACCCGGACGAGGATTTTGGTGTAGACTTCGATGACAGCGAGATGCTGAATGCCTTCGAAAACTTTGAACAGTCGTTCCATCAAGAAGACAGATCATTTACAGTTCAAACGAACAGACCGGCGTTAGCAGAGATGAGCCATAATGTTCACCGGGTCAAGGAAAAGAATGAAAAGCCACGTCAACCATCGGCTGACCAACTCCGTCATCCCTGGTCGAAAGATGTTATGACTGCCTTGCGGAAAAGGTTCCACCTTCAGGAGTTCAGGCACAACCAACTGGAAGCCATCAACGCTACTCTAGCAGGTCAAGATACATTTGTACTCATGCCCACCGGCGGCGGGAAGTCATTGTGTTACCAACTGCCGTCGATTATCAACTCCGGGAAGACGAAGGGTGTCACGATCGTGATCTCGCCTTTGCTAAGTCTCATGCAAGATCAAGTTGACCACCTTCAAAAGCTCAAAATACAAGCCTTCATGATCAACGGTGATGTGTCAGCTGAGCACAAGAAGTTGGTCTTCCAAAGCCTCGAAGGCCCACGACCTGAGAGTTTCATACAGATATTGTACGTCACGCCAGAAATGGTGGGCAAAAGTCAAGCGATCAACAAGATATTCTCGGACTTACATCGCAGAGGGAAGTTAGCCCGGTTGGTCATAGACGAAGCACATTGTGTGAGCCAATGGGGCCATGACTTTCGTCCTGACTACAAGACTCTCGGCGAGACGAGGCGGCTGTTTCCTGGAGTTCCTGTCATGGCTTTGACTGCAACGGCCACCGAGAACGTTAAAATTGATACCATCACCAACTTGAATATCGAGGATTGCCGTATCTTTACGCAGAGCTTCAACCGTCCCAACTTGACGTACACGGTACGACCCAAGGGCAAAGCCGCGGAAGTGCTTCAAAGTATCGTTGACACAATCAAAGAAAACCACAGCGGCGAATCTGGTATTATCTACTGTCTATCAAGAAAAAATTGCGAGAAATTAGCAGAGTCTTTGTCACAAAAGCATCGTATTCGTGCGGCACATTACCACGCTGGGATGGCTGCTGAAGAACGTGCCGGAGTGCAGAAGGCATGGCAGGCTGGGACACATGATGTAATTGTGGCTACCATCGCTTTTGGTATGGGAATTGACAAGCCTGACGTTCGGTACGTGATCCACCATACGATACCGAAGAGCTTGGAGGGCTATTACCAAGAAACCGGTCGAGCTGGCCGAGATGGAAAGCCTTCTCAATGCTACCTGTACTATGGTTACAGCGATACAACATTGCTCAAAAAGCAGATCGATGAAGGTGATGGCAACTGGCAACAAAAGGAGCGACAGAAGAGAATGCTTCGCAACGTCATCGGATATTGCGAGAACAAGAGCGATTGTCGGAGGGCACAAGTTCTAGATTATTTCAACGAGCGCTTTGACCCACAGAACTGCAACAACGCTTGCGACAACTGCGCTTCTGACTCATTGTTCGAGACAAAGGACTATTCCAATCATGCAAAGAACATTATCAGACTTGTCCGGCAAGTCTGTAGCGGCAAAGTGACGCTGCTCTACTGTGTCGATGTGTATCGAGGAGCCGGTGGTAAGAAAGCAAAGGACGCCGGCCATGACACCCTTGATGAAGCTGGCGAAGGATCTGGATTAGATAGAAGCGATGTCGAGCGTCTCTTTTACCGGCTCGTGAACGAGGACGCATTGAAGATAGATCATCAGACAAATGGCCATGGTTTTCCACTTGAGTATCTCAAACTGGGCAGAAGATGTGAGGAATTTGAAAGGGGGCATAGCAAGGTCCAGTTCCAGGTCCGGCTTGGATCCTCAAAGAAATCTCGAAGCAAGCCAACCAAGATCAAGAGCAAAAGAAAGAAGAACGCTGCCACTAACTCTGACAACGATGCGGATTTTCCACCGCCAACGATGCTATCATCGCCGGTAGCAGCTCGGAGGAAGAGCAGTACTAAAAGTCGATCAGCACCCATCGTGGTCCCTTCGGAGAGTGAGGGTGACGATGACTTCGAACCAGTTCGACAGGCTGGAAGAGCAATACACAGAAGGCAACATGAGCCGGGACCTCCGATTACTATTGACCAACGCATAGCCCAACTAGATGAAGCACATCGCTCTGTGCTCGAGTTGTTTGTGAAAGACACGAGGGATGCCTTGCGCAATGTTGAGATGAACTTTGGGCTGCGGCAAAAGCTTATCTCGGACACGGTGCTACGCGAAATAGGCATCGAGCTTCCAACCACAGCAGAATCTCTGTCACGCTTCGAGGGCATGACGGAAGACAAGCTCAAGATCTGTAGCAAGGTGGTACTCGCACGCACCCAAGCTGCCCAGCAGGATCTTCAAGCGCTGAGGTTGGCAATGGGTGACGACGCTGAGCTTGTTGATGATGGTGGTGGACTTGGACAGGAGGACTCTTCAGAGGGCGATTGCGAAGACGAGGAAGAGACCACCAATAGCGCGTATTTCAGTGCGCCAAATGAAGTTTCGGCTTTCATGCAAGAGATGTCACAAACTCCGACATACACGCGGAAAGCGAATACAAAAGCTCCAAGGGCAACATCACGTGGTAGCAGGGCTGGTTCTTTCAAGAACTTCGGGCATGGTAAAGGGAAGAAGAAAGCTGCAGCTTCTTCTAAACCTCGATCTGCTGCAAGTGTGACCAAGAAGAAGCGGGCCTCGGGAGGTAGTGCTGCTTCGAGGCCAACTTCTGGCTCATTCAACAAGAAGACAACATCCTCGAAATCTAGTCGCAGTGCTCAAGGAGGAGATTCGTTGTTTGGGATGATGCCAACGTGATGCGAGACGGCCCTATAGTCACATTTCCGACAACGATGCATGGTTGTGGAAGCCACGCAAGGTACGACATAGTCTGATATGATTAATGATAGTTCTATGCTGATGCCGGCATGCAAACTTGCATCGCCATTTGCTCCTGCTCTCCGCGCCTCACTCTCTTGCGTGCTCACCTCGGTCTAGGGCTAACCTGCACCTTCCTATCTCCTGACGCGGTAGATGTCGGTCGCAGCTTCCTTCAACTACAGTCAAGTTTTGCTCAACAAGGAGAGGAAACGAGCGACCTCGCACGTTGAACACTCTTGCACCACCTACAGACTGTCAAAATGTACTGAATCATGGTAGAATCACCACCTTGCTTCGCCTATCATCGCTAAGACGCTCGAACAAGACTCATAGACATGCCTCTCGGTGAGATTGCCGGAAACATCAGGCGAAGTCAAAGCACGAATCGATGTGACTCGAAAGACATTCACAATGGGGAGCCCATCGCTGTTGGTCCTCGACCACCTCATCTGTCAGTCCAGGGCATGCTCAAGAGCACGACGGAACTCGGAGACGTTGGCATGTTCGCTCAAAGACCACCGCGAGTACCACGATCAAACACACAATCTTCGGTGAGGATCCAGTCACGTTCCTCCACAACTGCAACCCACTCTCATCGTTACCACCAGAATGACATTGGTCCTTCAATATCACACGGTCGACGACTTCATAGAAGTTCAGCAGGAGGACTGGGAAGAAATGACACTGTGAGGTCGAGCGTTTCGTCATATCAATACCAATCAAGGCCTAGGAGATTGCATCCTCGGCCAGGGCCCTATATTGTCCAGCAGCAGCCACAGCTGCAAAGCAGTAATCGTGCTTTGCACGGTCACAGATCTCTTACTTCGTTGAGAAGCTACAACGCGACCAGCAATCATGCGTCACTATCTCCTACCTCATACCGTACCAGACGTACGTACCATTTAGGACGAGCCCCTTCGCCAGCCATAAGCAATGTGTATGAATATCACAATTCATGGCGGCCAGAACCCAAGCAACGTGGTAGTGTGGGTACGGCAGCTTCATCGCCCACGTCTCTGGTGTCTGCGGGAAGGAGCATACAAGACCATCGCAGCGAGTATAATGCATCGGTCAGGTCCTTCCGTCCGTTGCCTTCGCCTGCAGTGGGCGTCCGCAGTCACAAACAACGAGGATATCAGATGTTCGCCAGGTCTATTACTCCAGCTTCGAGCTTGCCTCTCAATGCGCGTTTTGCCAGCACAACTTCCCTCACCTCGGGTCCAGCTTCACCCACAGACTCAATCGTGCCATTCTACTACGACTATAGCGAGTCTTTCCACGGTGCTGATGTGCTTGCTCAGTCAGACCAGGATCATCCTACCATACCGGAAGGTCAAGAAGAGGCACACCAGACGCAATGTGCCTCGCTGGTTCCTGTGGCTCAGTCACCATTTGGTACTATGCCAGGCTCCGGGTTCAGTCCAGTTGAGCTTCCAACGAAGCATAATCGACGGGTCAGCGAGGCATCAAGCGGTTCACGGCATAGTCGAAATGCCAGTGAAAGGTCAAATAAGAGTACTCCGGTTGCAATTACAAACGCAGGCAACTTTGGTTCTTCCAAAAAAGGAAGGCAACCAAGTTATCGACAAGGTCAATGTCAGGTAATTGGAAACCTGTATGGACAAACCTCGACTTCGAGCCCACGAAACTGGCCATCTCCCTCTGAGAGCACCTTCTTCACTAATGCAAGTCGAAGCCCGAGGAACTTAAGCAATCTGGCTGCAAGAGCACACTCACCCTTGAATGAGGAGGTGCTAAGAGACATCAGCAGGATCGACATTGTAGCGACTGAATCAACAACACCCAAGCAGGGAGCTGACCGACACGAGAAACGGGAAACGACTGCTACTGAAGACTTTGAGCTACCGACATTCAAATTCAGACCGTTATCCATTGCCATGAGCCCAGACCCGAGACCACGATCCTCATCTATATCGTCTGCCCATCAAACTCCTGAGATCGTATCCCCTCGCCCCGAAAGACCCACATCATCACAGAGCCGGAGGAGGTTCAGCAAAATTCTTGATGTCGAACAATACCACGCGGGCACTGAAACATACAGCTCAGGCTACCCTATGGCAAGCCACTCTTTTATCAAACTTGAACGAGTTGACGAAGCCTCGAGTCCGCTCAAGACACCTGCGCCTATCACTACTTCGAAAGTGAGTGCGGGTAAGGACCCCAACAGGGCTTTTCATCATAGCTCGACAGCCATGGACAATACTAGGTGGAGCGGTGTGACGAGTCACGACAAATCGACAGTCGAATCGCTTCTCGAGAGGCACATTGAGTGTCTCGGCCTCAAGCCGGGGCAAAAGCCTGCCTCTAGCGCATCAACTCATGCAGAAGAAAATACCGAGTCGGTCGACACAAATGAGGATTTCAGTTCCCCAAATACCATCACAGCAAAGAGCGCAGCTATTGAGGAAGTACAGCACAGCACATCTCCCACCCACCGGCCCACAAGCCTCAGTACCTCCGCCCAAAAGCGTCTCAGGCCTCGTCGGCTATTCGCAAGCATAGACGCGAAGTTTCCAAAGTTTCCCCTTGCAAGCTCCGAGTCGGATGCTAGATTCTCGCTCTCTTCGCATGACGGTACCATTCGACCTTCATACGGTTGGCTCACTCTGCCGTCCGAATGTGACATCAGTACAGATGCAGAGAAGAGCAGGCAGACCTTGCTGTCAGGAGATTATGCTGATGTGGAAAGTGGCCAAACTGTCAGAAAGTTCAAATTGCGAAGACATTCAAGTCCCAGCATCACGCCTATGCCGCACACTCAGGATGAGGCAAAGCTGTGCAAGCAGTCCGTCCACAAGGGCCATGGTACTCCTTGTCGCAGGTCGAAAAGTGACATCAGCTCACAAGAGGCATCGCAACGACGGCGTAACATGAAAATTCACCTCAAGAATCTAGCCAGCAACTCAAATAGCGCACTCAAACGCGACAGCGATACAACCGATCAGCAGATCCAAGACCACGGTCGGGACCTTGCAAAAATGGGCTGGACCCGAGTTCCTATCTCAGCCGTGGATGGCTTCGCCGAGTTGAGTGGAGAGTCAGCGAATGCTTCGCAGCAGTTCTCGACTTCTGTCCAGAGGAATTCTAGTCAGCCAAAGCCAGACATGTGGTCAGGTATGGTCGCCGCAATGCCTACATTGGGGAAGAAGTCTACAGGTCTTCGACGAAAGCCTTCAGCAATCACGATTCGCTCGGTTCGAAGCGATCGGAGCATCGTAGAACCGGTGAACACATCCAGGGTCGCTTCGAAACGAGCCAGCCGCGAGGTCAAATCGCAAAGCAGCGTGCCTCAACTAGCTCGTCCTGATCTTGGCCCAGCCATGCGTGCTTCAGAGTTTGATCTGGCGACTCAGTACCTCATGAAGTCGCCTCAGCCGGAGACATCCTTTTCAGAGCTGAAAACGGGAGAAAGCCCAGCCAAGTATGGCAGACATAGCATGCGAGCACGATGGCGTTTGAATGGTCTTCGGCATATCATACCAAAGTCACCACAATCGAGATGTGCTTTTGCGTCTCCAGCTGCTACAACGACCGTTCGTCCGAATCTGACCATTAACCAGCATTGCAGAGTACAGCGAGCTGTTTCCTTTGACGAGGAGCCAATGTATCCAGAGACCGTCGCAATGTCCGATTTTGCGTATCGCAAGCACAAGATTATGGAAAAATTTAGGGAGTGGTGTCGACGCCAGTGCTTGCGTCGGCCAGCTGCCATGAAGAGGGGAAGGTCCGTTCGTGCTGGCGGCTTCTTGGTTGACTAGTATAGGGTTTGGTTTAAAACGTACTGTGGTTTAGCAAATTGCAGAGACGTTACTTTAAGGCTTTGGGTTGGGATGAAATTGATGCTGCTATTGAGACGAAAAGGAGAATTATAGGGTGGTTTGGAAGGAAAATGAGTGGCGATTTTGCATTGCATAGATATGAAAAGGGGTTATGTTTAACCTGGAGAATATAAACTTACGGCATGTATGGTTATCTGAGCATCGGCATAGTGGGTAGCGTTTGCGGTGCGCTGTATCGTGTTTTGGGCATGCTGTCGAGGTCTTAATGGGTCAAAGCTTAATATCGTTTTGTATGCACTCTCAGCTAGTCAATATGAGATTGTTTCTGTCTGCTGGATCATGCTAATTCCGTGTCGCAGCTGTATCTCGTTCATTTGAGTAGAGTCCTCTTCATCGTGCCACATCTATCATTCCACTGTCCACTAATGCGTATTGCTCTGTTCTACATGCCAGAGAGCTCACATCTCCACCCTTGCTCAACTAGTATATGTTCGCTTATATTACCCTCACCACGACCCCTGGTTCTTCAAAAATAGCGTAATAGTACTAATGCAATAGCGCGAAAAACGCGACATAAAGCGTCAGGAACAACATTATACAATATCGACGAACTGCTATCAGGAGAAAGTACCGGAAGCGACGTGACTGTGCAAGGTACATTGTTTTTAGAGCTGAATCGCACTTTTAGGTTCAGGCGGCGATTGGGCGACATTGTAAAGTCTAGGGTGAGCAGCAGTTGTCGGAGATAGCTGGGTGCGGATTAGGTTAGGTATGGATACTGAGGGGATAGATAGTAGCTGCTCTTTGTGAGCACGGCTCGGAGAGAGGTAAGTCCTAAATAGGATATCTAGGCGCCTGTCTTTATTGATATGATTTAGTATGCACATATATACGTCAATGACGTCCAAGGCAGCAAGTGGTGTAGCCGCATGGGCTATATAACAAGGAGGTAGGATTCAGGATTAGGTCTGAGATTTGTGAAGATCAAGATTGGGATTATTATGCGCTTGTGTCGTCTATATCGACGTGGCAGATAAAACTCGTTGTATGAAGGGGTAGTGTCAAGAAAACGTCTCACAGCTTGATGATGATGGAGGGAATGAGGTTGGACCAAAAAGGTAATGTTGAGGTCTAACTGAAGTTTGGTCAACGTTCCATGTTGAGCTCGACTTGTAGACAAAGGGTGAGTATTGCATGGTAAAGCGTTCTTGTTGTTTTGAGTACTGGAGCCTGGCATTGGGGGTTTGGGAAGGTATTCGCAACCAGAACTTCACGGGCTGATCCCAATACGTCAAGCCAACCACCAGAGAACACTCCCTGCTCATAAACGAGATGTAGCCGTGGCAGTTACGTTTTGCGTGCTGCATCCACCCTGCACGAGCTTCCTGTCCAACCTATCCATTAACCACTCCCATCCCGCGGTGAATCCTAGGAATGCCGCATCACCATGGTTAGCGCCAATGGCTCTAACGTAGTTGATGTTTGCACCAGCATTACAGTACTGCTTGATGAGCTTATCAGAGTCGGCGACTGGACTCAACTCGTCTGCGATTCCCTTGTATGCAAAGATTGGTACTTTGGGTGTTCCGTGAGCACCCCATTCTGTAACATTGTGAATCACGGATGCTGGAACGGGCTGGTTGACGAAATCCGGGACATCGAAATATGATTCGATAGAGACATTAGCGTACGCAGCGAGATTCGGGAATACGCAGCGGGTGCCGGCGGCAAGGAAGGATTGTGCGCTTGACGGGACGAGGTGGTGCGAAAGGTACGATGCGAAGGCGAGATTTTGTTTCGCAAGGCCGAGGAAGGATGATGGGATGAGGCCGGCGTTAGGGGTGCCGGTAATGGTGTAGTAAATAGATGTTACATTAGGGACCATAGCGGTAAGGAGTGCACCGACGATGTGTGAAGTGAGGGAGGGAGCGTAGCTTGAAAGGAGTTCGAGGGCAAAGTTGGAGGCCAAGGCACCGCCGGACGCGCCAGCGAGGACAACTGAGATATCGGCGTTTTTGCTATCGAAGGGTGGAATATTGGAAGATATGATGGCTTTGATCGAGTCGAGGACTGCCTGGCCGGATTGCACACCATTAGTGAATGCTGCGGTTGGACCTTCGTAATCTGGGTAGGAGACAGGAATGCCTTCAGCCAGCGCCTGTGTTAGGACAGCGGCTTCGGCGTGGTCGTTGGTGGGAACGTAGAGGTTGTAAGAGGGGCTGCAGTCAACGGAGGCAGAGTCGTAGGCAAATTGAAAGGACAAGAGTTTGTTGGGTTGGGCGTTGAAGGGAACGAGGAGGGTTGTAAGAGCCACTGCTGGGAGGTTATTGCTGTCGGTTGTTCGGTAAAGGAATTGATGAGCTGTTGCATTTGTGGCGTTGACGTAGGGTGAAATAAAAGTAAGGGTGCGGTTGCGGAGGATTCCTCCTGGGGACACCGCATCGAAATTTAAGGGCGGTTGGTAGAAAGGGTCAGTTGAAGGTGGAAGTGGTACTTCACTCCTAGCAGCTAGTGGAAGAAGACCATGAGCTGGCGAGGCTGCAAGCAGGAGCAGAGCCGTTGTTGCTGGCAGAGAGAGCATATTGCGCATCGTGAATTTCATTTTCAATCTGTTTTGAGTCATAATAAATTGTCATTGTCTTGAGACTAAGCTCACCATATGTACATCTTTTGCTTCAATTGATGGCAGCCTTGCAGCGACCGTATTCGGAACCTGGCAGTTTATGACCGCACCGACTTTGATACTATTTCATCATCTACCGTTAAAAACGGAGCAATTGTCTAGCCCATCATTGCAATGGATAATGAGCTGCGAAGACTCATAAATTCGAATTTGGAAATGCTGACAGAAGCCATCGGAGTTAGGTGTATGGTCGCCCGAGGTCGTCCGTCCATTTTGTCAATTAAGGCAACAAATCTTGTTAGTCGAGGATAATGTACCTCGGCCTTAGACCTATACCGTAACTGAGATGCTGGAATTCCCCGGCATGGCGAATAGGCAAACACCATTTGGTGGCATGAAGCAGTAGATGCGGTGGGAGAAGGGGTTGAGCTAGACAAGCTTGAAGCAAGCCATTTTCGATATCGGCAGAATATTTGACCGTGATGCTCACCACTCGACACTAGCTGTAAAATAATGCTATTAGATTAGTTTTAGTTGAGAGATAACAGAGTTTGAGGGGAATTGTATAGGCAGTAACCAAGGTAAGAGAGACAAGAAGAAAGATTGTGACACAGCTGCATTTCGTGTCATGACCGAAATGGTCAAAGCCTGTGCTTTTGGTACTTGCTTCTCCATATAGGAGACGAGACCTACAGTTAACTGAGCGTAAACATAAAGACAACACAGCACGACGGGGTATCTGATAGAGTTTTAAAAGAACACCCTCCCACTCCGAAAAAATAACAGCTGTACAACCAAAGACACATCACGCCACTAGACCACACCAGCGCCGGGACCAACCTACTGTCTGGAAGCGAAAGCCACCAAAACATTACTGTACCCTTGACGCAAAAGATGCGCCAAGTCCACACACAGCTCCTCCTCACTTGGGTTCGCCTTTGTTGTCGTAGCTCCAGCCTCATACTTGGCATGGATCAAGTCTAGGAGCACACGAGCCCAGAACTGACCACCAGCGCCACCAGATGCGGCCTCCCATCTCTCGACCAATCGGCCAAGAGCCAAACGCATATCCTTGAGTGCGTCGTCTACAAGGGTCGCAGCTACATCGTGTTGAAAGTTGCACTGAAGCAGCTCCAACAATGTAATCGTTGCCAAAGTATAGGTGTGGAATGACAACGGATTGAATTGGTAGCCTCCGTTGACGTCGAGCGAAGAAGAGGACGTACAAATGGCATAGGCCAGGTTTTTGGCTGGTTCAGCGCATTGCGCTCTCGTGTAGCGAGGGTTGCCGTGCAATGAGAGGAGATCAGCCAAGGCCTTGATCTGTCGAACGACAGGATCGAAGTCTGTGAGACCAAGCATTGTTTTCACCGTGCTCATGGTTGAAATGAAGTTCACTTCGAAATTTACAGCGGCTTCTGGATCGACTGTTCTGCCGTCTAATGGACAAACGGTGAGCGCCATTCGGAGGAGATTGCTGCTCAGAGTAGTGAAGTAGAAAGGTGGAGGAACAAAACGAGTGCCATTACCCAGGCTTGGAAGTAGAGAAACTGGGACCGGATCGTCGGAGCGCCCAATGCTCAAGTAGTGGAGACGAGTAAAGAGTGTTGCGACGTGGAGAGTGCGGACGAAGTCATGCTCGTATTTTGCTGCGACCTTATAGGATGGATCTCTGAGGACTGGCCATAGGATCTCCATTGGCATTCGGTTAATAGCTGCCAAGGACATATTAGAATCGACAAAGCTGCTCACGTCGTGCTGGATGACAACAGAAAGAAGCAGCTCAACCCAGAGCATGACAAGATTGCTCTCATTCGTGCGACGGATACCATACTTCCGACCTTCTCGATCAACGAAGTTCTCGAGGTCAGCACGGGTTTTGAACTGCAGATACCTCGTCGCGTCTTTCGTTGCTGTGGCTGATTCTGAGCTTTCGCTGTGTGGCAACATTGGTAAGCAGGCCAAGAAGGCTTGTTGGATGCCGCCGTCTGCGTATTTGAAGATTTCAACTACTCTCGTACGGTCATCAGGTAGGATAGGGCACTGAGGGTGAATATGGGTGTAATAGTGATTGAGGGCTTCCATATCGTGATCGTCAAATGTCGTCGTGCTTGCCGATTCTTCCTCGCTCTTAGCAGCTGACTCAGTGTACTCAGTCCAGAAAGGCTTTACTAGATTCTCCTGAGGTGGCACAGGTTGTGTAGGAGTAATTTGACCCGGATGATGTTGGTCAGGGGGGATTGCTATGCTTCCACGATCTCGAGGATGGCTTGTGTGTGAATTGCTGAGGTGGTAATCCGCAAAATTTGGGAATCGGATATCTTTGTTAGAGGCGTCGTGAGGGCTTCTCTGTTGGGAGAATGAAGACTGTCTTCGCGTTGTTTCTTCCTCTGGAGAAAATGATTGATCTGCGAACGGAGCTGTACTGCTGTCCAGCGAAGCTCTGTAACCTTGGTTTTGAAGAGCCAGCTGTCCTTCGACTTGTTGGACACGCTCAGAGAGTTCTTTGATATAACTAGAGAAATTTTAGTATGACAGTGAAGCTATTGTAGAGGATACAACTATACCCTTTGCTTGGACCTCGTTTCTGTGGCACTCTACTGTAGTCACAGGTCTGTCCTGCCTTGAGACAATGAGAACAGGTGCTGGGCACTCCCGAATTGTCGACGACAGAGTCACACTTGATCTAGATGCCATTAGCTAGTGTTGTGACCAACAAACTACATTGAGTTGTACCTTCTTCCTCCGACACTGGTCACAGGCTCTGGAGACTTTCGATCGCTTCCGTCCACTCTGAGATTCGCCGACGGCAGGAATTTCATGTGTGTCGTCTAGACTCTTGCGCTTGGTGGAAGGATTGAAAGACGTCTGCGCTTGAGCTGGAGTGACTGGCAAGGCAGTAGAAGTGGGTGTAGGATTCACGTGGGAATTAGTGACGCTGTCAGTACCATTTTGCTCAGGCAGCGGTGAGGTGCCATTCTCTTGGCGTTGACCATGGTCGGCGACATTGTCGACTGAATACTCTTCCACACTTTCCGGCATCTGAAGACTCTGATCAATCGCAAAGGTACTCGACGGTGGGGGATACCCATAACTGTTCTGGACATATTGCGCATTGTTGTCAGCGGTATATTCTTGCGTCGGAGCGACGCCTGCTTCTTCAGCTGCTTCCATTGCCTGTTGGAAGAATCTTTGCATTGGTGCGCGACGACAATTGGTGTTGGCCGACGCTCCGGACAATGTCCATATCAAAAGGTGAGGGTGTGGAAGTCGAAGCTGCGACCGCGAATGGAACTCGGCAAAGATCATCGTTAACTCCAGCCTTACATTGCCGAAGTTGTGCCGACAAGGCCGACTTCTTATTATGAGCCAGGCGATCAGGCATCTACTTAGCATGTCCTTTCAGTCCAAACTAGCCCGTACCGTTACTGCTGGTCTTTTTTGCCGTTCACATTGCAAGAGGGAGCCATTCTTTTGGTGGGAGATGTGCAGAACCTCCTGTCGAGCAGAAGTCATGGGTAAGGCTAGCTACATTTATGAAAAGAAGCGTTGCAAGGGCTATGCTGGCTTTCCCTCCCTCAAAAGCAAAAGAGATCAGTGTGAGCAACACATGTAGCACTGCAGACGCGATAAGATGCTACAAGAGAGATACAAGCGCTCAAAAGTCAAATATTATCGATGCAGGCATGTGTATGGATTTTCTATCCTCCGTTTTGACGGTACCTCACTGCCATGGCGTGGTGGCAGACCCAAGGACTCGTAGTCTCACAAGGGAGTATATCAGATTCACGACGATCTAGATGACAAAAACTGGACGAGGATGGATGAGGGACTACTAGAAAAAGTTACGACAGACAGCAACAGAATGATGGATATGCCATGAATGTGCGGCGCAAAACTGACGAAGACAGCGCCCACCCAGGCTCACAGGAAGAGCCTCACCAAAACTTCCTGAAAGGAAGTAAGAGGTTCAGACTCGAGGCATTCAAAAAGCGGCGGCGATGCACAGTCTAAAGCAATGAACGAGAGCGACGGTACACTTGCTGCGATGCGCTCGAAGAGCTCCTGAGGTTGTACAATCAGCCATGAGCTATCAAGTGCTCAATAACTTCTCATGATTTCCACCTTCCGTAGTGCCACACAGTCTGGAACTTATGCACAATGGCCGTACAACGGCTGAACGGAGAAAATTAAACCAATGCACTGCAGGTCAAGAAGAGATTGATTTGTTCATGTGGCTGGATCTCGAATGTTGCTCAAGTTCCTGGCGAATTCGCCAATATCGAAATCGCAAATTCGACGAACGTCCATCACGTGAGATGATAGATGAATAGTATTCTGGGATGTCATATGTGCGACTAAATGACGTTTGAGTACGATGAAAGACATGGTCAGGCTCAGGACACTTGCATCAGGGTAGTGATCCACCTTCCGAAGGTGGTACTCACCGTTATGGATAATGGGAACGATATTGATCGTCATGTTGATCACTCTTCCAAGATTCAGACACATCGTGCGTCGCAAAAGGAAAGAGAAAGATCGCCGATTCGCTGCTCTCGTAGCACAACCGATGATCTACGAAGGAGATCCCAACCTCGATATCTTTCAGCCGCTCAGAAAAGAAATGAGAACAATAAACACGAGAAACAGCACTTGACTTCAGTGGCTGGCACAAGTTCTCCACAATCTTCTTGCTATCCAGCCCGGGCTCGGCGCTACTCGCGTAATTCTGCCACGCTTCGTGCCCAGAAAGCACCACTCGAAACTCCATTTCTAAAATACCACACCGGATTGGCAGGAATACAGCTACGGCTGGGGCTGCAAAGTGATTGCAGCGGTGGACATGATCTCATCATCTTTCCGCAACGCCGTGCGCTCGCTCGCTTCCACACCGTGCCTCTCGAGCCATGCACACTGATGCACTTCCCGCCAATTCGAGCCCTGCGAGATGCAACACATGCATGAAAGAAAGCACAAACTTGCGATAATCCAAGCTCGCGCCACTTCGTATTGAGAGCTGTAGTCGTAGCTTATGCAAGTTACGTAGCTTCTCCCCGAACTTTTGTCACCAGCGCCATAGTGGACACTGGCAATTTTTGAAAATGAGAGGCGAGCCTGCAGTAGTCCCACTGGCAAAGGGTCGAAGAAATACCTTTGTACAGCTTCCTTTTCAATATATTGAGAGCTCGCGTAAATACCTGAGCGGTTCAAAGCTCCGTGCCCATGCAATAATTTGTGGCTAACAGCTCCTCTGAGCTCCCACAAGCTGCAAGCTTAACGTTAAACTGCATTTCCCCGCTTGACGCGTCCAGCGTTCATGCTCGCTCGAACTTTGAGACTTTTTTCGCGACTCGTGTTTCTTGCTTTGCCCGTGACAGTTAATTTTCGAGTCTTACAAAGACCCACTTGTAATTTCTTTCTAATTCACGCCATCACGTCTCCCGGACAAGGAAAGGTGGTGTAAATCATTTGTATGGCCGACACCTCCGCTGTTCCTCCCAGAATCGGGAGAATTCGGCACTGTGCGCAAATTTTTGATGTGCGACACGGCATGTTTCGGTGGTGACTGATCCAAGACAGGAGTGAGGACCTTGCGCGCCATGTGGGCGCCAGCTAGCACTATCATGCCATGTCCCTCGGAAGGAGTAAAAGTCTCTGCAGCCACACAAGACTTTCCACGGCTATTTCACCCTAGTCTGGAAAAATGTCTCAGTGGTGTGTAGGATGCTTGTCAGGAAACGGGCGCCGCCAGCAATCACAGCACATGAACTGACGAGCCTCTGACCTACAATCACACGCACGTACTCGGCTAAGAGTGTTATGATGGACATCTTTAAATACCCATGTTCATGCATGCTATGCCAATCATTGTCGTCAAGTCTGGTTCTACGCTTTTAATTCTGGCTTGTGACTTGTTATCGAAAGTCAAGCTGAAATTGCTTCCACTTCCCGCCCATAACTCCGCAGCGGGGGCAACCGCGACGCATCGGTGCGCTACCTGGTTGGATGGTGATGACGGGGCTGCTGATGATCTGGCCAACACAATCAGCGCACACACCACAGATGCACTCTGTGCATGCAAACGCCGTTTTTAGTAGCACAGGCCGCCCACAGCTTGCGCAATAGATTTGTAGTAGATCAGACTTGCTGCCAAATGAGGAGGTTTGTGAGTGCTGGTAGGGGTGGGTGTGGTATTGTAACGGACTAGTGTTCTCGTTAGAAGATACCGAAGTGGGCAGAGCTGACCTGGGTATGTGGAAGTTCTGGCCGGATCCCGCACTTTCAATTGACGGGAATGGCTCGGGATCGTACGGGCCTGCAGGGTCAGGCGGCGGCGGTGTGAGGGCTCGCTGCAGCGGAGACGCATTGAAGGTTGAATGATGATAGTGTGTGGCAGGCTGCAGGTGGCCAAGCGGCCGGAATCCAGGCGGTAAGGAAGATCGCTTGTAAGCACCCCCTCCCTCGATCCCGCCACCCGTTTGGTCTGCATGACTTGCACCTGCAGCGGACACGCCAGTGGAAGTGGGCGGAACTTTCGGCGATTGAGGCATCTGTAAGAGAAACGCCAAGGCTAGTCAGCAAGGTTGCCCTTCAAATCGCGCATTTTGCAATATAAATAAAGTGACTTATCGATAACCTAACGCAAACAGTAAAATGGAGGAGGCTGGTGTGTACACATTAATTAGATGTGTGGATGTGCATAAACTGTTCCCAGTCACAAGAGTCTGGGATTGAAGTGTGCAGCAGGATTTCATGGCGCCTCCATGTCCATATCGTCGCCGTCCACGAATTTTGTACTTTGATCTTTGTTCTTGGGTATCGTAAAAGGCCTCGCTCGTAATATATTTTGTGGTAGTGACAGTAGTAGAAACATTCGCATGCCGCTTTCGACCGTTGCTCTCGCAATCAGCCCAGCGACATCGATTCTTTGACTTGCCCTTTCCTCCAATTCGTAGAGCACGTAACATGGACAAAAAATAAGACTATTACAATATTTCGATCTCTTGGCAACAACAAGTAAACAGAGGACAATCAAAAAATGTCATCTGACTTACAGGAGTAAGATCTCTGTCTTCATCGGCTTCGGTGGCAGTGGTCGCAGCCTCAATGAGATCCTCCCATCTCTTCCCCTGCATCCATGCGGCCGTCGGCGGTTCTGCAGACATAGCCTTTCGGCCTTCTTCGGATAGTCGGCGCGAAAATTCCTTGAGCGAGAAGTCTTTCGACTTGCCTCGTTCGTGTTTGCCTTTTCGTGCGTTCTGACCCATTGATGGCTTTCGTGGTCTCTGCATTTTGTCGCGGCGGTGTATGGGCGGCAGTGATGTGTATCTTCCAGTCGGCGACGGTAATACCGAAGGTAATAATTCTCGTGTTGTAGGTTGAAATGACGGTAAGGTATCGTGTATGGATGGTAAGGCATGTCTGATATCTGGTTCTCCATAACCTTCCTGTTTGGCATGAGTATGCATTCTTTCAGCTATAACATCTTCATGGAAACTCACGTAGTCCGAGTCCCAGCCCTGCAATTGAGCCAGTGCTACAGCGGCATTGGCATCAGAGGGTGCTTGACCCTCTAGAACAATGGGCTGTCCCACCGTGCTGAGATCTGCCAGGTATGGATCCTGTTCGCTCAAGTCTGCTGTTCTAGTCTTAGCAATTCCAGTTTTTCCACATAAAATCTCGCGTCGACGTACTGGGTGGTTTTCTCGACGGCGAAGGAGCCGGTGCAACTTGTGGTCGTTGTGATGGAGGTGTGTTGATCATGAGTTGAAAACTCTCTTCCGTGGCTGGCAGTTTCGGGAGGTAGTAATTAGGATGTGCGCGTCGTATGTGTTCCTGCATCGATCGGTATCGCTTCTCCTGTAGCGCATCTTGTCAGCTCATAGAACGCGACTGGTATGGATCGCTCGGGCTTCCATACACCGATGCATCTTTTCCGACATTGTGAGCCATCTTGGTTGGTTAATGGACACACTACTTCCAGTTCTGCATCTCCTCCAAAAGAGCCAGAGCCTGCTGTTGTAGCCTTCGGCGGCATTGCCTGTGGTGATGATTGTTGTGAGGGTCAAAGGAAGGTGCAGGCTTTTGAGTATGTCGGCATTAATCGGGGCCCTGCCCACTCGAAGCTTTGCCTGATTAAGACGATGACGAGAGGTTTGGGTCCGTAAAAGCTGCTTTCATGTTCACATTTCTCGGTAGAGGGGAGATGGTGTCCGCGTCGACTGTTGAAACACAGACTATGACCTGCAAGTCTGCAGTCGTTGAAAATTGAGTGGAGTGGTGGTGAGTATTGAAGATGATGGTCGGGAAAGAGAGAGGTGAAAATGCGTGATGTGTGTGTTGCAGGGAAGGTAGCTTAGGCTTGAGCTGGAGCTGGTTCAGCCAAAGAAATCGAAGAGGGGCCGCCTAGAGCTTCTTGAGCTAAGCACCCAAAGCTCCTGCCACAGCTTCAAACTTCAGTCGTGCTGACGTTCGGTTGGCCCATTCAGCTTCCTAAAAGCCAAAGCTGCGGATCACGGATGACAGCATAGCTTTTTCCCTTCTCTTCACTGGTTGCTCAAAGCTCTTGACCGACAACCTTCCGTCCTGTTCAGGTACCGTTCGAGCACCCTGCAGCTCTCCTCATCTGAGGAATTTTCGGTCAATAATCCGCTTCAACGGCTTCAATGGCTCCTACTGATTTGGAGGCATGAAGGAAAATCGAACAAAGAACAGAACGAGAAATGACTTGAAAAGAAGACAACCACCGAGTTTAAGTGAGAGATCAAGTTTGCGACCTAATTAGACAGCTCACTTCAACTTCTTGCCCCTCCTTGCTCTCATTGATTGATTAGTCGAAGCTTTGCCAACATTTATGCCGCCCCTTGCATCGCTTCAAATGCTGAGGTTTCAGGACCAATGTGTGCGATATTCTGGCCGGCCATTGGCGATGGAATATCAGTAGCACAGTCGCTTGATATGAAGATACCACAAAATGCCAACCTTTGATCGAGTCGACACCAGCAGCACACTGCCAGTTCTAGTCCTCCTGGTCGCAGAAAGTTCTTCGAAGAAAATCATCATTGTCGAAAGTATGTCATGTCGATGCTCCTAGTAGGGTTTTGTCACTGGAAGAATGGCCGACGATAGCCTTTCGCAATCAGGACTGACTAGTAAAGGAAGAAACGGCACATTGAGTCTACAGGATGACCAACGTTCATGTCAGAAGCGGCAACCGTGGACGTGACCTAGGCCTCTGATGCCACCATTGGATGCGGCCAAAATCGGTTGAAATAACTTCAGCGCCCAGATGTCATCTCAGGAAGCCGACTTCTGTAACTTCCATGTTCAAACGGATGACCCCAAACAGAGCTGACCGACGTCCGCCATTCTTTTTGCTTTCCAGAACAGTCCTTGTACCATATGTATTCTTGGCCTTCTCGAGCCTCAGCAGCTTTCACTAGTGGGGCACGAGTTTGTGCCTGAGGCTCTGAAGAACACTACCCAATCACTGCTCACTGATAAGATCTCGACTTATCACATGGGTCGACCTGCCTCTGTTTTGTTTTCGATTTCACTTTCTCCACGCTTCTTGTGCTCAACACATTTTATCATGAATACGTTCATCATGATTGGGTGTGTCTACTTATCTTGCTGCTGCATTGTTTGTAGCAGATACAAATGCTTACCCCAGATCCAAGGAGAAAGCCTAGAGTCTTCCGGCACGTTTTGTGATGCAATGAGATATCCGCGAACTACAGTGATCTTGCCAGCTTCGCACTGATTTATTCTGACCTGGCTCACATTTGTTGCGAAAGTTTGTCCCTGCAGGACGATTTCAAACACTACGTGCTCGAAAAATTGATCGTTTGCTCTTCCAGTATGTCCTCACCACTGACTATGGACGCTGAGTCAGATCACTTCAGCCCATACCGGGCGGACGGCAAGCTCTACGGCTTCGTTTGCGTTGTCACTGGCGCCGACAAGCCTGTTGGAGCAGCTGTCGTGACTGAGCTTGCAGGTGCGTCTGAAGTAGCAACACGAGCGCTAGGAAGACGCTCTGCTAACACCTCGATCAGCCCATGGCGCAGCCGTTGTGTACGCCTGCCACGGCCTGTCATCCCCTCTCGAGTTTCCAGACCTGCAGAAGCTGTATCCAAACACCAAAGTGATCGACTATCCCTACTCAATCTCAAGCGAGCACGATACCCTCGTTTTGATCGATGAAGCGTTGAATGCATTTGGAAGAGTCGATGTGTGGGTGTGCTCCAGCGGGCTATTAGGGCCTCCGTCGATCGACGCCACTACGCCTACGGATTTGCAGAAATGCTTTGAAGCGAACAGTCTGGCACCTTTCTTTGCTTTAAAGTATGCCGCGCATGCAATGGGAAAGACCACACAGAAAGGTACATACCCAAACGCTGCTCCAAAAGATCAAAAATACGGCAGTATTATAGTAATTAGCAGGTGAGTAACAAGGAACAGATACCCAAACTGTTTGGTACTGACAGCATGGGTTTAGTACAGCATCACAATATGGTGGCTGCTGGGGGCCCTGTTACACCATGAGCTGTCACGCTGCACTGGGAGTAGTCAGAGCGGGCGTTGCAACATTGAAAGGGACGGGCGTGCGAATCAATTGCATTTCACCGGGTCAGATTGATG
This sequence comes from Neophaeococcomyces mojaviensis, assembly GCA_030247915.1. Taxonomy (NCBI): domain Eukaryota; kingdom Fungi; phylum Ascomycota; class Eurotiomycetes; order Chaetothyriales; genus Neophaeococcomyces; species Neophaeococcomyces mojaviensis. The sequence goes on from JAPDRQ010000060.1 coordinate 26,595, forward strand.
TCGGTATCAGTTTGCAAGGCCTCGACATGAAGGGTATGACCGCACAGCTTCCGCCTGCAGAGTTGCAGACTCCAGCCATTCAGAAAGGAGCCATTGGGCTGGAAAGAGCAGGTCTACCGGCAGAGGTTGGAAGAGTAGCAGGTTTTTTGGCTAGTGGGTTTTCAAGCTACATAACGGGAGCTAATCTGGTCGTTGATGGAGGAGCCAGTGTGATGAATCCGTTGATGGTGCCGATATAAACACAAAATGATCAGCAGTTTGATCGCCGTCGAGTTAGTAGGACGGTGGCCTTCCTGATGTTGATGCAATACACGTCAAGCAGGTTAATGTGGGTTACTGTTATCCTTTTACATTACGTTTCGAAAGAGCTGATATACACCCACCTAAATGTTTGGCAAGATTGCGTAGCCTTGCACTGATCAGGGCCGGATGTGTTGAGGCTGATCTTTGCTGTTATCGTGTTGTTAACAGTGAGTAGAAGTGGAATGGGTTTGTTGGAGCAAGAGCGCTTTGCGCGTAGCATGAAACATAATCAAACCACCATCGCACAAGTATAAACGCATTTTGCCTTGAGAATGCACCTTGGCTCCTTCCTCTTTCAGCATCCAAACTTAATTATACCAACTGCTTGCATGTTGCCCCGCACCAGCTGCGTCAAACGTCCCTGCTCCTTCCACAATCTCATTGGTTATCATGGTTTGAGTTGTACTTTTGCTGCATTTCGTATGTTAGTCACTCAAAGCATAATATCTACTCCTCAGAGAAGATGTCCTTGAGCTGTAGCAAGTCACGGGATAAACGGCTATCAGTAGCCGAGCTGAAAACATCAAGGACATCGTATTTCGGAGATGTACTTTGCCGACCTCGGTTTGTGTGGAAATTTGATATTGCACGTGTGTCTGAATCCAAATATTGATTTCCGCATGTAAGGCTGTCTACTCGAATTAGAGTGAAGCCGACGCGTCATCTGACCAATAGTCTAAACAAAACATTCCTCGATGAAGCGTGCACACCGAGCCAGCATCAGCAAAGAAGCGCTTTACTGGAGCAACAATAATCGACATAATGCCTAGAGACGATATTCTTGTCAAACAGCCCACATCAGTTGCCACACCTCCGAACTCAACATTCACACTCCCATTCTCAACCCCCTTCACCTTCCCCGAAATCATTGACGCCGATCACTTCACCATCAATGGTCTAGCTCGGCGGATTCGGTCCTCGTCTACGCCTGCAATTGAACTCAGATCTTTAATATTCGAAGTATGCTGGCGTCTCATCCGTCATGACCTTTCGGAAGATTTGGTTATGCGGCCTGCCTTCGCCAATGTCCTTGGCAAACCAGGCGCGGAGATGGCCGAGCATGACCGGAGGGACCACATGCGTGGTCGGGAGATCCTGCTAAAACTCGTCAATTCGGAGCCGGATTTTGAAGATCCAGCAGCGATGAGAAGAGTGCTGGGTATGGTAGGTGACTTATTCGATGAGCTTGGAGAACATATGGCAATTGAATCCGGCGAACATATCCCGAAATTCTGTACGGTTATTGATCAGGAGACATCGCAAAGGTTGGCACGAGATTATGCAATGACGCTGTGTATGACGCCTTATATCACCACGTTTAATGTTGACGCAGATCCAAGAATGCTGACGCCCGTGCTCATGTTTCCTGGTGGCGTGAAAACATACGTCAACACCGATCTCACAGTGCTGCGGAGAATCTACAACGAGGTCATTAAGGATGCGAAGCATGACAACGGGAAGCGGATCAAAGAAGAAATTGAGAAGGAAATTGAACGTCTGAAGGTAGGGAAGTGGCTCGGCTACAATGAGCGGAAAGCGTTAAGGGAGGGTAAGGGTGGTGGAATGGGGAAACTGTGAGCGAGCCATGACAACAGCAACAATAGCACTAGGCGCAAACGCCTCAACGACATCTCGAGGTCTCGGTGGGCGATTTAAGTCGCCTTCAATGCCCATCTCGTTTGATATTCTGACGATAAGGAAGCCATATGTAATACAGAACTCAGGTGTAACCAATTACAACACAATCCTAATGCCAACCACGGCCCCCTGAAACCGAATTCGCCTCATCACGCGGAACCCACTCCAAAACGCGTACACATGACCACCAAGTCGGCGCTTATTCCTCGCATAGATCAACACTACCGAGACAAAGTAGCAGTAAGATCCTCAGTCGTGGACGTGAACAGGAAGAAATCTCAGAGCAATCTATGTTCTCGCACAGGAAAGCAGGATCCATCGAAGGATGGCAGGAAGACACAAACAACTACGAGTCAACTCAGACTAGAAGCAGGGAACATGCCACCTAAGAAACATCTCTGACGACGAATCTCAATAGTGGCGGAAGACACGAGATAGGTGAACGGGACGACTGAAACGGACGTCCTGATCAAACCGAGGAATGAAGAGTTGGGGTTGGGGGCTTACTCGTTAGATATTGTTCACAACCGCATGCGAAAGCTGGAATGGGAACGGACAGTATCAGGTCAGTCGGGCAGGCGCTGGGCTATACCAGAGCAAAAGCTGAAGTTTAAGGAATGACTGAGGAGTCTAGATGGTTTGCACGGGAGGAGTGGATAGACCATCACGCTATGAAGTGGAGCGCAGGACTCATGGCTAGGCGAGCATGCGACGAATAGTTCTAGATTCAAATGGGTGCTTGCTTGTATGTCTTGACGGAACCACATGCAGTAGCTGAGTTGAAAGTGAGAGCAGGGAAGGATTGTGGGAATATTGTATTGAGTGGGAAACGACTGGTAGAGTAGAGTAGAGTACAGGTGGATCAGTAGGGGTCCTTTAGTACTTGAAACTTCAAATCGGTAGTATCTACGCCTGCGCTGCCACACTGGTGCTGCGCATGTCTATGTGGAACGCCTCAGGTTATGTCCAGTTGTGATCTACTACAACCACTCTTGCCATGTCGTATCTGGCTCACATGTCCAACTCGCGGCATCGTTTGCATCACCCTGCCCACGGTAAACAGGGACAAGAGGATATTTGCAGACCTCTCTCTTCAGCTTCCCATCTGCGCTCGCAGCGTCAAGGACATCAGGTGGGATTCCTTGCTCGACCCATTTCACGACGGCTGAGAGTGGGTCAACAGGGATAGCGCCCGGTGTTGTCCCGCCGCCACAGTGGTCGACGCCTGGCGCTAAGAACAATCTAAAGAAAGAGTCAAGATCGGTATCCTGGTGAGGCTGGTTGCTGGACTGAGCAAGCACGCGGTGGAAGTAGTCAACAGTGCCTTGTGGGAAGATCAGCTGGTCCGCTAAACCGTGCCAGACTAGGAGCTTACCACCGCTAGAGTGGAAGGCTGAAAGGTCTGGGTTGCTAGTGCCGATTATGCTGTCGTATTGTGTGACGGATTGGTTGAAGAGTGTGAAAAATTCGTTCGTGTTCACGCTTGATGTGTCGAAGTTCGGGTTTTTCGCAAGAAAATACTGAGTCCAGGTATCGGAAACGAAGAACGGTGCACCTACAGGCTTTCCAGCTTTGCTAACGGTTGTATTTGCGAGATAATCAAGGGAAGCTGATTTTTCAAGACCGTACCAGTTGTATGGACCGGACCAGATTTGTTGAACTATGTTGGCGACGTCAGCTGTGATGATGGTGGTTATGTTTTGCTTGCCATCGCTACTAGGACACTGGATACTCGTGCCAATAAGAGCTGATGGGTCGAAAGTGCATTGATCTGGTCTTGTGATAACACCATCCTCGACGCCATCCAATTTGTCGCATGCCGCTATGGCAGCCGCGGTAAAAGCATCAAGCTCACAATCGCTTGGGAAGAGGTTCTTATCATGCATGACGACTTGTGGCCATGTCTCTGCTACGACATAGTGAGCCCAATTGATGGCGGGCGCACCAGCGACGATACCATTGAAGTCAGTTGGATATGTTTGCGCTTCAGCAAGACCTTGTCTACCTCCCGTAGAACAGCCGTTGAAGTAGGAATGATTTGCTGGTTTGCTGTAGTATGCTGCTGCAACAGCCTTGCCAACGACAGCCATATCGTGAATTGAGCGCGATGCAAAGTTTGTGAGGAGCGGTATATTCACTCCGCCTGAAGGAGTCAGTGCCCATGATGCTGGTGACAGTGGGTTGGTGTAGCCTAAGCTAGGGTCGACGAGGCCAGCGTCAGTTGAAGCAGCAGCATATCCCAACTTGACGGCAGGTGCAAGGTTGTAGTCGAAAAGGCCAGGTGCCCATCCACTACCTCCCGTACCGAGAAAGCGACCGTTCCATGTCGAATCTGAGCCTACCAACGGTAGCCAAACAGCAACTCGAACCATGTCATTCATGCCAGCGTGCGTGAGGACCACCTCGACATCACAGAAGTTTAGGCCACTAACGTCAACGGCGGAGAATGGAGGTGTGGCAGGAACTGTGACGTTCTTCTGTTCCCGTGCCAGTATCGAAATTATGCTCACACCTGGTAACGAGCTTGCGAGTGCTACGCTAAGAAATGTCGTGTTTGTACAAGAAGGGCCAGTTGATGTGTCGCGCTCGTGAATGGGTAGCGTTGCTGCATGGCTGAACAGCCGAAGAGCAGGTACTGCTGCAAAGGCGAGGAATATTTGGCGTAGCATTGTATCCTAGTGGTCGGTGCGAGTATGGTGAAAAGTTCTGGCACGGAGTAGATGTTAAGCATTCGATGTGAGACAGTCCTTGTTGTATTTATTTCATGGGTTCATTGGTGCTGATGTCGTCAAAGATGGTTCGATTTATGTAGTCAACTGCATTCCAGAAGCCATCCTGTGTTGAGTCCATGGATTCCTCATCTAACTGATGTAACCGAGTAAGCACACTGGAACCCATCAATTTGCTTCGGAGAGCACACTCAATTATCCTACCACCTACATTCAGTGTAGCATACATAGCCCGGTATCTTCCTGGGATGTAGTTAGTCACTTTTGGCAAGCGAGATTTTGGCGTCCAAGGCTGAGTCGAAGAAGCCAAGACGTACCACAGTTGCTTAGTCAAGTCGTGTTACATAATGAGGCTCTGTACCATAGCTGAATATACGCTTGAGATTCCTCATCAATTGCTTGGCTCGAGCATTTGAGGATGTAATGGTTCTTGGCACTTGCCCAATTGAGCACACTTGCATGGATCTGCGAACGAAATCAGACTATGGAGGCGGTCAGGTATGAAGCAATAAAGCCACTGCGCCTCTGCCGGTCTGCACGGGAAATTCCAGGAAGTGACGGAGGATTTTGACGGTGCCGATAAACGACAAGCGAATCGAACGATGTCTGGTGTAATTGGTTCCTCGAACTGAACCATTGGAACATCTGGACAATTGATAACGATAATTGTGGCTTCAGGCAGATATGTCCTCATCTGACATTTACCGGTTGTTTTCCTGCATCCACGTCGCATGAACGAAAAATTGACCACAAGCGGTACCTGCTCGGGTAAGACCGAAAGTCAACGAACACTCACTTCATCGTTCTGAGGGCCAATAAACAAGCGCTGGTTTCAGGTGTTGTCAGATGTAATGCTCGTGCTTGTAAAGGATTTTAGGCTGGTTCCAAAGAGGAGAATTGAATTATTCGAAGGTCAGTAGCTAGTGATCAGCCTTCATCACCGGCATTGTCCCTGGCTCGATCCAGCTCGTCATCTGAATCAACCAGATCAACGAGCTCATTCTGCTTCTTGTCTCTCACCTCATGCCCGTCGTCGTCTTCAGCTAAATTCTCATCTGCAGCAGGCGCTTGGTCCTCGCTTGTAGCTTCCAGTCCACCACTTGTCACGAATAAGAAGGTTCCAGTGGGGAAGTTGTCAACATGGTTGAAGAAGTTCCCAAAAACATTATCCTTTTCCTCGTCATGATACATACGCTCATAGATGAACTTCTGTTTAAAGGCATCCATCTCGGTCTTGTACTTTTCGAAATCGATCGGCTCCTTGTTCAGTTCACTTTTGGCACGCTTGTTGTAGGAGTCAAAGACTGGGCGTTCTAGTAATAGGCCAAGAGATGGGGCTTTGGGAATGGATATGTTTTGCGGGCCATAGGACTCGGGTATGCGGGCAGGGTCACAGCCACAACGCACCACCAAGGCGGCCATGGCAACCATTTTGCGGATCTGGTGCATCATGAATGATTGTCCATGGACTTTGAGGCTTAGCCACTCGGTGCCGTCGATTAAGATTGGTTCGGGGTTGACGTTGAAGGATTTAATGACTCGTTTGGCGGATGGGTCTTTGAAGGTCTTCTGCACCGTGTAGTTCCAGAAGTTCTTGGTGCCTAAGTACTGGTTGAGGACTGACTGCAGGCGGTTGCGTCTCGCTTCTGGAATTCTGTACTGGCGCTTTGCTGCCACGTAAGCGGCTCGAAGTTGCTTGACGCCCTCATCGATGAGCTTGCGGCGAGCGATTCGCGCTTCTTTGGTCATGGACGATAGTTGATCGTTGGCCTCTGTCGCAGTGGCGGCCGCATCTCCGGCCGAATTAGCATCGCGTGCTTGTTCTTGTCTGACTTGGTCCGCGTCCTCGTTAGTTTGGACGTCATTGGACTGAGTACTCTTTTTCTGATGTTTCCCATCCTCGTCACCATGTCGATTTGCCTCCTGCTCGGCCGTCAACCACAGCGCCTTCTCCAAGACGTGTCTGATGGATTCGTCGTATTCGTTCAAGATCGGCTTGACCATTTCCTCGTCCACTCTTTCCCAGTACCCTTTCACCTCGTCTTGCCTCGCCTCCCATGCTTCTCGTTCTCCTTTCCTTTCCGCCCACTCCCGGCACTTTCGCCCCAGGTAGCTCCTCGGATGCGGCGGCAAGAGGCTGTGGGTGGGAATCAGATACTCGTAGATCCTCGAATCGCACAGCTGATACGAACTGAAACTGTTGTTCGTCCTTTCGTAGCCCCACACTCGGATCTGCGGTGTCAGAGCATCGTTGATCTTCTTCACGATATCGTCCTCCTCCACGATGAGCTTGAGACTAATAACATTGCCAGCAGCATGCACGCCCTTGTCCGTCCTTGCACATCTCACAAAGCTGCTCTTCTTCGGATCATCGGCATTCGCTTTCGAAATGGCGCCGGCGGCAACAAAAGCCTTGAAGAGGTCACCTTCGATGGTCTTCTGGTCTGGCGCAAGTTGCATGCCCCTGTATCCCGTGCCCGAATATCCGATCAACACGGCGACTTTTTTCTTCGGCCGTCTCTCCTCCGCTTCGATTTCGGCCTTGTCGAACTGGGTGGCATAGACAGGTAAGGGCGCCGCTTCGCCATTACTCAATTTCTGGCGCTTCGCCGCTTGGGTCTCCTCGTTCGCGGTCCGTTTATCTGGTTTCGTTTTGCTTTAGCATGCCTGGTCAGCTTCAAGTCCACAATCTTGTCTCGCAAAGCAGTCGCAGATGTGTGGTTGGGGGATGGAAGTGATGACCTACCTCCACTCGGACCTCCCCAGATCCCTCTTCTTGCCTCGATGATCTCCTCTACCACGTCCGCCTCGTCCACCCCGTTGAAAAGCGCGCGAACTCGATCGTCCCCGAGACGAATGATTTCCGCGTTGCTCAGGCCGGACCCGCGAGGGGGCGGTCGCAGAGGCTGCACCGGTGCCGCTGTCTGCCATGGTGTCGGTTTCAAGGGCTTGAAAGGTGTAAAAGCTTGAAGCAGCCGAGCAAGACTCGGTCGCATTTGGGCAGGGCTCGAAGGTGTGGATGATTTTATGACAACCATCTCAGAATTTGGCCTTTTAGCGTGCTCATCTCCGCATTCTGTGGCCGGCTCGAAAGGGACTAGTTCGATTGGCTTTTATTGGAGCTTCAATGGTGGAGGTCTGCCCACCTTGTGGACTGTGCATCGTGGTTGAGATGTTCGATGCCACAAGCTACTGTTTGGTGTTGGCGGACCTCGTAATCTAGTGCTATCCGGTACGATATGCTGCACTGAAGATGGTGTATCCCGGCTGGGCTAGTTCAGACACATGAATCGTTGTAATCGCTGCTTGTAGCATCTAGCATCGTAGCGCTTCGGCAGAAACATGTATCTGTACTTTCATGTTCTTGCTTTCGAGAACGAACTGCAAAAGAGCTCTGAAAGCCCTACTTGGCTACCTCCACTACAGCACTAACGCTCGTCTCAGAAGGAATCTAACACAGCGGCCGCCACAAGTCTACCACTCGGAACGTTTCGGGAGCGACCACATCAACTATTAGCGAAGAACTTGTGCTTGTACAGCATCTCGAATCACCGAAAACTCGCTATCGTGACTTCTGTGCCTGGGGACGGAGAAGGTTGGTACGGTACATTCTTGAGGAGATGCCATCCCATGTCGGGTTGTGGAAGAAACAACGCTGAAAGGAACAAGGGCACATGGCTGAGGATTTAAAATTTCCTACGCGATTGCAGGAAATGGTACCAAATATCGGTTGTATAGCCATAACGCATCACCATAAGGGCGGTATACCGAGAAGGCCTTGAAGCTTGACTACACAAAAAGATGTGCCTGCATCCTGCGAGCCTGAACCATGTCCAATCACCAAGCCGGATCAGCGGCGAAGGTAGTGAATGACCTGCAGCCGCCCCAACCGTGCCATCGTGGCCTGGACGCCTGACTCCATTTTGAATATGCCTGTTTCATGTTTCACCGAGATCTTGGACGTCAGAAGTACCTCTGTTTCTAAACTGTTGCCTTCGGAACGAGCCACACGAGCCGAAATGGCGCGGCACCACCGTTGTGAGATGACGCTTGGAACTCGTCACCGTGCTTATAGCATATTGATATAAATGGAGAGTCTAGCCTCGGTTTTCCTTTCGAGATAGCCTCGTACAACATCTAATCGGCGCCACACGGCAGCGCACGTCGCCATGGCGAATCGATGGCACCCGAGTGAGCCCTATCAACCTCTCGAACAAAGTGACAACTTGCAAGCACATGCAGAATCTCGTGGCAGAGGAAATGGGAGTGGCATGCCGTTCACTCCCTTGTGGACGCGGCGCGCTGTATTCATCACCTTTACAGTGTGCTTCGCAGCTATGCTGGCTATTCTGGAAGTGCTCTTCCGAATCTCCAACCAGAATCAAGGACTTGCAACGGCGGCAATCAGTCAACACTATCTCTGGGCATATGGCCCTACTGCAATCCTAACCCTTCACCTCGCACTTTGGAGTCGCGTCGATTACAGAGTGCGACAAATGACTCCTTGGACCTCTTCACAACAGGGCAAGATAACGGCGAGCGATCACAGTCTCTTCAAAGACTATCTTTCACCCACTGTACCTGAAATACTGTACCAGTCTGTCACAAATCATGATTTCAATGTTACTGCTAGCGGCCTTATTTCGAACCTGATCACTCTACTCATCGTTGTGTCCACCTCACTCTTCGTGCTGGATAGCAAGCCCATCGACCAAGGCCAACAACATTACGAGGTCACTTCTCGTTTCCTCACTGACATTGTCGCACCCGCGAAGTCCAGTTTACCCATGGACATCATCGACGCTGTGGACACCATGCATCTATCATATCCGTACGGCACCACGCCTGACTTTGCCTTTGAGCCTTTTCGACCTTCCGCCAACAGTTCAGTTGGAGACTTTCAGCAGGCAACCGTCAATGTTTTCACTGTTGACCCACGGTGTGAGGAGGCAAATCTGCGAGTAAACAATTGGACTTATTACTGGCAGCCGTGTTATGAAACTTTCTTTGGTACCGTCCCGTCAGAAACAGCCTATGTCTCTGTTTCCGTGCCGAACTGCACCATCGGTCCATGGGTTCAGTATGACTACTTCGAGGATGGACATGTTGGCCATTTCGCATTTTACGATTTCGACGGATGCGTGGAAACCCCAGATGGCAGTCCGTGGGATCGATTTACTATCGGCGTTGGTGAAGCCAAACAGATTGGATCAGCAGGTCCGGTGCCGACATCCGCAAACTGTACCTATAATCGGACAAGTGCAAGGGTCGAAGTGCTTCGTTCAAAGCAATGGATATGTCAACCAAGCGTTTCTATTCAGCAGGGAAACGTCACCTATAATGCTACAGACTTGGCCTTGGGAGGTTTGCCCAATATCACTCTCGACCGCAATGCTACACAAGTAAATCTAAGCAGGTACCTTGCTCAGAATCTGTGGCAGACACCTTTCAACATTGATCCATCTTCCAGTTTTCACGCCGACGTCCCACCTCTGCTCAAACCATTCACGGTCAAGCAACCATCCATGTACGACAACCTTATTAGAATACTACGCTCTGCCCCTTCAAATTCTACTGTTGATGATCTTCTCAACTCTGATTTATTCTCAACATTAGCGCAAAATCACTACAAGCGTCTGATGGTCCAAGCCGTGCATGCTGGCATGATGGATGCAGACCATCGTATTGTTCCAGGAACAACAGTTGCGAATGAGGATCGCTTAGTTCTTCGCGAGTTTACTGTTCGGTTTATGCAGGGTTGCTTGGCTGTCATCGTCGTTTTGACCCTGTATATCCTGTTTATGTTGCCAGGCACGATACACGTTCCGTATGACACCTCACGACTGGCTGGATTAGGCCTCTTGATGAGTTCTCAACCCGAAATCATGGCGTTTTTCGTGAAAACCGGGTATATGAATGTGGAAAATATGCGTAAAGAGCTCCTCCGAAGGCTTGCAGGAAATCTTTCTGATCTACAGAATGATGTCTTCCATTCCGACTATCGAGACAGGCAGACGGATTCCAATGGGCCATCCCACCGGCGCCTAGCTGTGTCGTGGTGGCGCCCTATCCCAATCACCAGAAGCTCGAGACTTAGCATATCCGTCTTGGTCATTGCTATCGTCATCACTCTACAAGTGCTACTCATCTATTCAAAGCGACAACAAGGCCTGGCTGACGTCGTCCTGGAAGGCAACCAGCATCTGGCGTGGTCGATCATTCCTGCTGCGGTCATGGCAGCTATTGCTATCTATTTTCGTGCATTGAGTTCGACTCACAAGATGTTTGCTCCATATCACCAACTACGGACTCAATTGAGGTGTCATGGGAGGCCGCTGTTCACCAACTACTTAACATCAACCGAACCAGAGGTCGTCTACCATTCGCTTCGATATCGGCAGTGGGCTGTTGCATTCATGTCTTTTGCAGCAATTCTCTCGACTTTCCTCACCATCATCATTGCTGGTATTTGGTCGCCCGAGCCCATTCCCGCCACTCGGCAGGTCACTATACTTACCAAATCGAGTTTCAACAAGACATCGCTCGACGATGGGACTACCGGTAATAGTGCATTTATCTCAGGTCTTATACTTGGCGCCAACCTATCATACCCACAATGGACATACCAAAACCTGGCATTGACATCGATCGATATGGATCCTAGTGTACGCCAGCTTGTAACTGACGATGCTCAGATGTCTCTCGAGCTTGACCTACCAGCTCTTAGTAGCTTGCTCAACTGCACAATATACACTGAAAGCCAGATTCCAAGTCTCACATTCTATCCAACCTTCGATGGCTATGGTACTCATGGTGATCCGAAGCCTCGTGGTATGTTTCTCAAAATGCCGGGTCCTGTGTCCTGCGCTGGAAACTCCACCGTGACATTTACACCTGGTACTGGCTACGATATACCAGGTTGGGCCACTTTCTTCAACAACACCCTCCCAGGGTGTCCCACGTGGAATTATTTCTGGGGTCGGCAAGACCCACCTGCCGAGCCAAAGGACACTGCTTATAATGCTACTTACGTGAGAGCACTCAGCTGTTATGAAGCCATCGAAGAGGTTCAGGTCTCCACGAATCTCAATTTACCCAGCTTGAGTATTGACACCAATCAACCTCCTACTGTCCTCTTAAACACTACAAAGTCGAGCATATACTCCACGGATGTTATCAAATATCCCTACCCGATCCTACCACAGCTCAATAACACGAACTCTTCTGGTTCCGGGTTTTGGGCTATGATTAACTACAAATTTGGCCTGGTGGCATCGGATTTTGGTAAGCCAGAGAAGGTTGATGAAATAGTTGACGCCATCAAATCGGTTCATGGGATTATCCGTGCGCAACAATACAATGCTGCACTCCGAACTCCCGTGGAAGCCAATTCTGGATCCGCACCTTTCAATATTCCAGCCACTCTGGTCAGCCCGCAAAGACATCGCTTGGTTCAAAACGCCACAACCACGCACGTTCTATGTGGTATCTTAGCAGCAATGCTCATTTGTGCAGGCCTGGCGTCATGGTTCATGAGAACCAACTACGTTTTGCCCAAAAACCCGTGCAGCATCGCCGCAATGATCAGTTTGCTCGCTGATTCTAACATCTTTGCCGACGACAGTCTCATGCAAGAGTTAGAGGACAGGATTCAAAGACGAAAAGATGGTACTGGCAGGGCTCTGGACCACACCAGGTTTCAGATGGGATGGTTTGATGGCAAGCCAGGTCAGGACAGGGTATTCACAATAAATGCACTTCCACATGGTTCTGAATCCCAGTGGTACCAGCATAGGCGCGACTCGAGCGCGAATCTCGAAGTCCTCATACCTCTGGCTGACACTGACCGATCTTTTTCTTCCACTATTGCTCTTCAAGACAGAGGACTAACTGATAGACGGTGATACCGTTTAAGCACTGAATCGCACGTGGTTGAAGAAATAATTAGCGCCGAATCAAGCAGGGGATAGGCACTTCTGAGTGGGACTACTTGTTATCCTAAAAGAAGTGCCAACACCGTGTTGGTGTCCAAGTCTGCCTTGCGAACGAACACAGCAATCCAAGAAGCTTTTCCTAATTAAGATTCTTGGCAGGCGTTTCTGCCTGGTGATCATTTCATTTCACCCCCATCGCCAGAGTTACACGTACCTTGCTCAATTGTTTTTGTGAATCGAGGACTTTTCACCCGAACATCAGTGTTCACATGCTTTCACAAGCAAGGAGTCTGTGCTCTGTTCAAACGCTATGGCCAAGAAATCACAAGCCTGGCGACTCGACTTGAGCAGTGTACTAAATACGGGCGCCCATTCCGATTTCGAGATCGAATGCGAAGGCTACATCTTCAAGGCCCACAAAGCAATCCTTGCATGTGCGAGTCCCTTCTTTAGAGCTGCCATCAACTCTTCTATGAGAGAAGGTATCGAAAACAGAATCGAGTTTCCTGACGATGAAGCCGAACTGATCGCACGTGTGTTGATTTTCATCTACTCTGGCGTCTACGAGACCGAAGACATTTCCAAAGGTCTAGCTGGCCCTATAGCACAGTTCAACCACGTCGAAGACAAATATGATAAAGCGATAGAGAAGTGGCACATCGACTCCGAACTTGCGATCAAGATGTACAGCCTCGGGAAACGCTTCTTCATACCAGATCTTCAGCAAGCTGCTCGCGAAACATTCATAGGCGCAATCTACAATAACCGAGCCGGTTGCGTGGAAGTCTCAAGTGAGCGAATAAGTGAAGATGCTGCGACCAAGGACGGCAAACTTGTCAAGCTAGTGTACTCAATGACAGAGAAGGAGGATTGGTCTCTTAGAGATATCATGGTGAGATATGCTCTCGGGTACATTGAGGATTGCGAAATGCTGTGCAGTGAAGCCTTCCAACAGACACTTCGAGATGTGCCGGAATATGCTATCGATATTGCAGGAAGCAGGCTCTCGGATAACTTTGAGTTGTGCAAGTTCTGTGACGAGAAGGTATTTGAGAGGCAGTGGAGGTGCAAATGTGGGAAGATCACAAATTGCTCTGACCAGGAATGTGCGAATCTGCGAATGAAGCGGTCGATGTGTGTTTGGTGTTCGAGGTTTGAAGTTGTCGAATACACACCGCAGGATCCTGAACCTTCCTCCAGCGAAAGTCCTTAGACAGGCGTGTGATAGGTATTCGACACAGCAGTGAGACGATTACTTCTGCTTGAAATCGTCTTACCTAACTCCACGCCCCGCTCCTTCACCAAACCATCATCGACTTTGTGCTTAACCGCCGGTAACACAGCTACTTCTCTTAACTTTCCACGCCGATCACCAAGTTGCGAAATTTCTCTAGCGGACACGACCGCCGGCAAGGAAGGTGTAAAGTTCAAGGATGCGGAAACGATATCTTCACCCAATTTTCCACGGTGCAAGTCTCATGATAACGGTCCTGGTGTAGGAAGTGCAGGGACGATCGGAAATGGGGCCAACACTGACGCAACAAACGGACACGAATCCAAGGATACCAAAACCGCTCTTTCCGAGCATGCATCGTTCGTCATCCAGATATTCTTCTTCCTGTCTACCACGAGTCTGATCACTACGACCCTCCGTGAAAAAACGTTCACCACAATAAAGGAGACAGATGTGAAGCCGATTCCGTCCTTGGATAGATCTGCCAACACAGCTGGATGACTGGCCATTGCAGGTGTAGCAAATTTGACGGCAGGTTGGACGAGCAATATAAGAATTGCAAGGGAGTCTGCTGGCAGTAACTTGCATGAAATGGTGTGTGTGTTATGAGAGAAGCAAGGATAATGGACGCCCTGTATAAGTGTTGTCCACGATAGAAGAGAACCTGCAATAATGGTATGATGTGTCAAAAGGTCTAGCGATGATCAAATCTTCAAACATGGCTTCTCATTAATCGTTAAATATTGTAGGAAGATGTCCTTTAAGGATAGTGTGTAACTGCGGCACGTGACATGCCTGGCATCAAGCAAAGACACCTGGCCATCTCTTTGTAACGTCTGCCAGCACGTCTTTCAAGACTAGGTTCTGCTTACCTGCCACTACCTGACTCATGTCAAACTGTTCACCCAATGCTAACAACGCACTGCTCAATCCAGGATTCGCACCCGTTGCACTGGTAGTGCTGTTCAACGTGAAGTTGATGAACAATTGCCATCGATCCCGATAGTATCCGCCAACTAATCCGGCCCATTGCTTACTCGCGTAATCATTGATCTGACCTGTTGGACCCCAAAGTGTGATCTGATTGAGCGCATTGTACTCGTAGTATGATGCAATTTGTGATGTTGTTTCGTTCGCGCCGATCGAGTAAGTTGAGTCGGTAGTATTGACCGAAGCCCACGCTTGTGCAGAGTTATACCAAGCTGACAGACTAAAGTGAGAGTTGTTCGATGCTGCGAGGATGACGTCAAGATCGGTGAGGAGCGCGAGCATTTGTTGGCCAGTTGACTGGGCAAGGGTGATGTTATGCGAAGATGAAGTTGCGTTGGAGGCAGTGACGAAGGTTGTGTAGAGCGGATAGAAGGCGTTGGCTAGGACTTGACGGGTGATGTCTGTTAGGTCAAAAGTGTAAGCTCCGTTAGTCCAGAGAGACGACGTTGAGTTTGCTGCCTTGTAGAAGATCGTCCAGGCGTCAACAAGAGTGGCAGGGTTATACGTGATCGTTGTTGGATGGTGACCTGTTCGATTGAGCAGGCCCGTTGTATTGGGTGCCAGCTCGAGGATAGACTTCGTGACACCTTGAGCGAGCGTTAAGTTTGTGTTGTTATAGACTGTCTGTCTCATTATATCCCAAGCTTGGTAGACAGCCTGTGGTACTTTAGTGGGGCCGTAACGGCTTGAAACCCAGTCGTGGAAATAGTGATCTGTGTCGATTGCTTTTGCAGACCAAGCTTGGTCTAATAGCAGATCATACATGATCTCGTTGCCTTCTTCGCCCTCCATTGTCAGTCCCATGCCGATCATTGATGAGCTCTTGTTCGCCAGAGCTTCGATTGGATTGACTGTGACGTTCTGCACCTGTCCATACAGACCCATATTGCCACCATAGTCGTGAAGCTCGCACCAGATCCAAGGCTTGCCGTAATAATTATTTGTTCTCTGCCACTGTGGTTGAGTTTCAGAGAACAGGTCTAGAACGATCATGCTGTCGTTGCTCACGCCAGACAAGTATGCCTCCACGCGAGCGTCTGTCCAAAATGTCTGTGAACTGAAAAAGAGCCAGCCTTGCAGCATCCACACAGCATTCGGATCTGCTGCTTTCAGTGAGGCGTAGGTATTTGTCGTGACATTCCGCAAGTAGCCGAGGTCACCAGAGAAGGGATTGTTCTCATTGTACTGATCCAGAGTATAGATATGGGTGACATTGCCGTAGGCAGCCTGCTGCTTGGAGATAAAGCTCTTCTGGAATTTGGTAAATAGTGGGTCATTGGGCTCCAGGAATGTGACATTCGTGTACTGAGTTGGGAAGTCCTCCCAAGCACTCCCATTGACAAATGAGGCGTTCGGTGCAAGGCGAGCGATGGCTTGTGGTACGAAGCCAGTAAAGCATGGCAGTACCGGCGTCATCCCTAGCTCGACCATTCTTGTCACAATCTGTTTGTTCAATTCAAATTGGCCTTGTAGCCACGAAGATGGTAGAACCCCGTTCCAAGACCCCTGAATGTTGGCAAACCTGTTCCAAGCCTGGAAAGCTGGACCGGATAGAAACGAGCTGATCTCGGCTTGTGTGAAACCAGCCTCGAGGAATACTTCGACGAGGATCTGCTCGTAGCCATTCCAAGCAAGAGGGAGGTTGATCCCTCTTAAGGCCATCCAGTCTAGTTGAACCTGCCAGTCATCCCAGTTCCAAAAAGCCGATGTGTAGCTAAAAGTGACGGTGTTGAAGTGGTATCGCCACGGTACAATTGAAGATCCATAGTAGGTGCTGTTTACTTTTGGCAGCGGTGGGGACGCAAGGTCGAGCGTTGGCTCGAGGAACCAATAGATGTCCACATGGCAATATGTGGTTAAGTACCATCTCAGACCAGTGGTCAAGGCGATACCACTGTTACCGGCAATATGAATAGTACCATTCTGCCCATTCGAGACCACGAACACGTCAAGCGGAGCTGATGTTGTATTATTTGTAGAAGCATCCGTTGCGTTCTCAATCGAGAAGGAAAAATTGCTCGCATGCCTTGGCAGTCTTCTGGCGATCAACGACTGGATGCCTTGTATGGATGGTGCCGCTGAAGCAAATGAGTACAGAGCTACTGTAAATAGCACGTAGAACCGCATCATGTTTTTCGTCCAACCCTGAAAGCCAGGAACTCTTTGATAGTCTGCACAGACATTTAAACCACACGAAGAAAGCGTCCATTGTACCTTCCTCGAATAGAAGTGACGCAACAAAAGCTTTGTCGTTCCTGCAGCCAACGTGAGCTTAATAGAGTTTGAGAAGCTTAGCGATCAACATCAACGCAGCAGATGCCACGTGCATGCAAGTTTGTAGGTTATTGGAGACATCTATTGATAGATGGAAGAAAATCGTCACTCAAGTCGCCGACGTAACAAGATGCTGGTCTGAGCTAGCTACGAAATACGAGTCAATCCAGTTTGCATGAATCCAACGAAGCAAATTTGAGATTAACTGTAATGAATCGAGAAATGTTGTCACGGCGGCTTACGAACAGACACCACGAACATGCTGAGCATAGCTGCAGGATACAAGCCGGAAAATTTATTTTAGTTTCATTGATGGCGCATGGGTCAATTTAGAGGACCGTGTATAAATGCGTTGAGTATCGTGTCTGGCAAAAAATTGAGGATCATGTTTGCGCCTCAAGAGGTTGCGAAAGTGATGGGCGAACCATAACCTCAGGGTAACATCGACCCTATTGGTGCCAGTGCCTGTGTTTAAACTCCAAAAGACGAAGACTGTCTGTGTTCCGTCAACCGGTCTTGGCACGGTTCGGACAGTAACACCGTCCTGAATATGCCATTGGCACATCCTTCTCACTCATTCACCATCTCACTTTTTGCCGTCCCCACCTGAAGGTCAGGAACTTTTCGGCTGTGTCCGGTGATCATCAAAATGTCAATACGAATTCACCCTGTCAAGTTCGGCAGTCATATCGACAGTCACTTTGTCAATCACTATGCCTACGGCTACGGGTAAAGGAGACGACAGCGATGATGCTGTGACGCTGCAGCAGGAAGCAGTTCAACATGAACAAGCCCCAACGATGAAGCCGTCCTTGGCTCGTAGAACATGGAATAAACTCGGCCACGACTTTCAAATATTTTAGATACTGTTGAGAATCCCAACTGCTCCCATGATAGCTATAGCAATATATCAGTCGGATACTGTGGCCAACCACTTCCTCAACAATGGATGTTCCACTGCCATGGTAGCGTTTGCGTGCGCAACTCCGATGCGGTGATCGCGTTTCGCAGGGCGATGCTCATCTACACTTTCTGCGTTTGCTTCGCGGCAGCCGTCGCCTTATTCGCTATTTGGACTGCCGTTCAAGCATGAATCCACATAACCAGTTCAAGATCGGATCTACAAGGTTACAATTCATTGCAGGCCGCAGTGCTGGGCATGTGGTTGGCGTTTGTCATCTACCTGGAAAGCAGCTTCAAGGCAGCGTTACCTCAGCACCAAGTGCCCCCTATCATTTTTGGCTCGATCCAGGTTGCTAGTCTAACGAGTGCTGTGAGGCTCTCGAGGATGGCTAGAGCAATCACTTCTGAGGTCACACTTCTAGAAACCTTCGTCGTGGGCGCTGCATTAGCCTTGGGTGTTGGCCTCCTCCTCCCTCCAACTTTCGAAGAACCTTCTTGGACACGTCAGAACTTCCCTCGAAACCACGAAGCGAATCCTCGTCTCCCAAGGTAGGTATATCCACTCAAACGAGGGTGAGGATCCGTGGTTTCCACATCAACGGCAAAAGAGCGAAGCACCTCACATTCTTCACAAAAGGGCTCTGTCCACTCTTTATACATCAGCTACTAAAGCCCGGACCGAACAGCCGTACGCCGAGAAGAACTCGCACTCGGAAGAAAGGAAGCTCAGGATATTTGCACGCTCATCGATAGCATCTTGCGTGCCATGTCAGCGTTTTCTGGTATTGGTTTGATACTCGAGATTCTGGCGGCAGCTGACAAGGACCTTCGATCATCTGAGGATACGCAGAGGGAACATAAGGCAGGCACAGAACAGCAGACTGCCATACGCGCAATGCATGAACCGTGCGCTGAGTTGCAAAGTTTCATGGGCCAATTTTTGGTCTAATCTTCTCGTTCTCGAGCTCAAACCATCACGTGAGTAATCTGGGAAGTTTATCATGCTTAGGCCCAGATTGTCCGAGTTTGCGAACTGGTATGATGAGCAAACTCAGGCTTTCTCTAGGACTAAGACGACTATCGCACAACTATGGTCTAATATGGAAGACATCCCGCTGCCCGGACATCCGCAGGAGAAAAGCCAGACGATATACGAAGTTCTACGGCACGAAAGTAACCTTCGAGAATCAACATCAACGGCCCTCTAGAATCATGAAAAATTGGGCCAAGCTGCTCACAAAGAGTATTTGATAGCGCCCGAGCGTTTAGGTGGAGTTTCTGCCGGTATAGCCGTAGCATATTTCTAGACGGTCTTTCCTTACCCAATGTCCGAACACAACGAGCTACGACATGATCTCACAACAATACTCCATTATCTAACAAGTCACCATCCAACAATCTGGCAGACTGCCACTACAAGAGCTAAAGGTAAGGTAACCATGGACACTCGCATTCAGAGTCCTCTAGCGCAAGCAGGAGTGACATGTTTCACCGAGCTTCAATTTCTGTTGATTAGGCTACGAAAACAGCTTGTGTGCACAAAATGGCGGATTATACTTGGCGGTAAACTACCTAGAGACGAGTATTCGGAAATGATCACAAGATGCAAGGAAACATACACCGCAAGTTCCATGGTGGGCTATGTGTCAGCATCTTTCATTCTAGTCGTTGAAGCGTCTAAGGTCAACAATAAAGGCGTAGAAAAATGGCTCAGCGACTTCCAGAAACTCCTCAGCACGCTTGACATGGCTTCAGACGAGGTTGCGTCCGCGCTTGTCATGCTTTCAAACCACATGGCAAGTGCATTGCCTTTCGCATCGTACCCGAAGCTGCTCGAGACTTGCAAACTAGCTAAGAAGTTGGAGGAGTTGAATCATGGAATGCTGCAGGTTGAGCATATCCTCGAGCCAGGGTATGCTGCGTTCGTGACGATGATGATGATAGGAAGAGGCATTACAAGAGCGCTGGGGAGACAGATTGAAATTGTGAAGGAACTGGTGGCGTACTTGATTTTTCGCGTTTTGTGGACGTCGAAGCGCAGGCATCGTTGATGCCTGAGGCTGCAGAGAGTACAGGCGGTTTCGTGTGAGCTCTGCTGTGCGGAACAACAGCAGATCATAAGCATTCTACATTTACCCCAAGGAGATTTCTTGCCAATCTCAGTGCCTGCTGTGCTGACAGAAACAGGAGTGACCCACAAGCCATGCCGCAATCTTCGACAAGTTGGTGGGCCACGCCTCTTTCTCCAAACAGCTTAGCTAAAAGGCTAAGGAGATGCCAAGCTCTCTCGATCTAGCCTTCACTCCAACTACAGCTTTTCCTCCCTCTGCTTGTCAACCATCGGCACAGCAGCTTGGAATATGGGGTTTTCATCATATTGCGAAGCCATGTCGATTTCCAAGCAGCTGCTTGCGCTGACTCACATGCAGAGGCCGGTGGCTGTCGGGTGTGATGGTAGTCGTATCCGCACTAGTGCGTAATGCCCCTGTGGCTCGAACCTTCTTCCCCTTCGAGATTGATGGCGTCAAAACGAGGCTGTCTTTGATCCGAATTTGACGTACTCTATCCGCTATCTTCAACCTTCTGAAATGGTTGCCGCCGCCCCACGGGCCATCACAGGGCTGGATGCCGTGCCTTCGGAACATAATGTCAGACGTCTCTTCGTTCTGCTCTTTCGCGTTTGCGTGTCCCCTCACCGCAGTATCTCTCAACAGCAAGGTGCCGGCTGCGACTTCAGGTGAAGATTTCACCGTCCACTCTTTACTAATTAGTCACTCGTTATGTTTACGTTCTTTCGTTTTGTGCTGACAGCAGCCTTTCTTTTCTCGTCCGTTCAGGGTATTGCCGACGATATCACTGTCACGATTACCTCGACCAAGACTACCTACGTTTGCCCTTGCGAGACATCAACTTTTCCTTTTCTTGCAGGATGGGAGGCATGGCCGAGCTCAGCAGGGACATGGACTGTCAACAAGCCGGAGGGAGAAAAGACAACTCATCCGGACGCGCATATGTTGACAACCAGTAACGAAGCCTTGACCACTACTACATCAGTTCAGCTTTCTCTAATGCCCACTTCTTCGAGCCCACTAATTCTGACAACAACAACAACAACAACGACCACGAGCAGTGCAGACTTGCCGGACACCACCACCGCAGCCTGTCATCCCGGCTTCTACTTCAACTCTGGCATCGGAGCTTGCTTCCAGGCAACGACAAGCGCTTGGGCAAACACAACGTCTTCTACCTCCAGTACCTTTAGAATTCCAGATTTCCTGACCACGACTTCATTAAGCAGCACAACGACGACGCTTCTTGGCTTCCTGAGTCCACCAGTTGAAAGTACGACGACCTCAGCACCTGCGACGACCCCCTCGCCAATAGCCACATCCGAGTCCACAACGAGCTCCTCATATGATCTACCTAATTATGGACCGAGCACAACTACCTCCGATTCCTTCACGACCACAGGCTCTTCAACTTTATCTACAGTTGCGCCTGCGTATATCACGTCGTCTACCACGACCGCAACATCAACCGAGCTGACCACACCCATTAGCTCGACCACCCAGGACACTACGAGCTTAACGACTCAGTCAATGACATCTGTGAGCTCGACAGTCCCGGATACCACAAGCGCGACGACCCAGGATACTACGAGTTCGACCACCCAGGACACTACGAGCTTAACGATCCAATCAACGACATCTGCGAGCTCGACAACCTCGGATACTACGAGCACGAGCACGAGCACGAGCACAATTATTGCAACAACAACTAGCAGCTTGACTGCATCCACAACGTCTGAATCGATCACGTCGACCCTAACGACGACTAGCACCACCATGGTTTCGAGCAGCTCGATGACTAGCACTTTACCGTCAACATCGAGTTCTGCAGCGTCAACTTCAATGACCACATCTACAACCTCTACGATAGCGTCTTCTCTGCCAACTTGTACAGTGTCTTCCACAGCTCCAAGCACTTGTACCGACGGCGAAGCTTACAGCGCTAGTTCTCTATACTTCAAGAGCATCTGCAGCAACAATCAGCAGTTGACTGGCACTACACTAAATTCAGTATCAAGACCTTCATACACCTACTGTCGAAATATCTGCCTGGCCAGCTATGACGTCTGCTCAGGTTTCCAGGTTACGAGTCTCGTTTGTACTATATTCACAGGACCCATCACCATTACAAGTGGGGGAGACGGTATTAAGGGTGGAATTGTGTATAATTCAGAGTCAGCACTGTGTCCTTCCGCAGACTCTGATGTTACTACAACATCTACTTCAACACCCCCACCTGTAGCATCGTCAATGACGACCACCACCTCTGCGGTACTTAGCAGCTCAAGCTTGACAACGACAAGTACCACGAGCGAGTCTCCATTCGCATCAAGTACTACAACTTCCAGTACGATGATGGACTATGTTACTACCAGTACATCCACCTCCACGGCTCTTTCAACCAGTACAGCCTTCTCTGAGACTTCTACATCCACAACTTCAGCCACGTCTTCCGAGAGTACAACGGAAAGCTCGACCAGCACAACAACCAGCTTGGAGTCTAGCTCAACAACGACCTCGACAACGACCTCGACGGAAAACCTGACAAGCACAACAACATCAGTTTCGTCGACCTCGACTATCACAGTGAGTCTTGTGATGATTTGTTTGAAGAGTTTCGAGCTAACCTAGCAAAGGCCACCACCTCGGATGTTGCGAGTGTAACAAGTGTACGTCTAGC
The DNA here is from genome assembly GCA_030247915.1 of Neophaeococcomyces mojaviensis. Lineage (NCBI taxonomy): Eukaryota > Fungi > Ascomycota > Eurotiomycetes > Chaetothyriales > Neophaeococcomyces > Neophaeococcomyces mojaviensis. Next base: position 49,349 of record JAPDRQ010000060.1, read on the forward strand.
ATTGCCGCCTTGATGATTAACACTAATCTTTGCAGATGACTACCTCCACCAGTGCGACAACATCAACGACAACGACAGCCTCCCTAACCTGTTCCGTCCAGCCTGCTGTAATGCACTGCCAGGAGGGTGCGTACGTAGCCTCTGGCGGGAAAGTTTTCCTGGAGACATGCGCCTCAGCCTTGAACACAGGTAGCTTTTCATGGTGGTCCCCACCTATTGGAACATCTTTCACGGGTTTTGAGTTGTGTACCGAACAATGCGCCGCACAAGATGGATGTGTAGCCACAGCAGTCGACGCAGTCAATGAACAATGCATCCTCTACACAGCCGGAGGTGACTTGGTCTCCTCGAGCTGGGATGTTGCAGTGGTGGTTGATACTAGCACCATTCCCTGCTTTGCATCCGATTTAAGCTCCACGTCCTCCACAACCACCGCGCCAACTACTTCCACGACCACAACGACGAGCGTGAGTTACTCGTGGACATCGTCTCAAACCACACTGACTGTTTTAGACAATCACAAGCACAGAGAGCACAGCATCGAGCTCAACCACAACTGAATCGAGCTCTACTCAGTCCACAACGAGCACTACTGACTCCACCACGAGCACCACGAGCTCTACGACAAGCACCACCAGCTCAACAACAAGCACCACCAGCTCTACGACAAGCACCACCAGCTCTACGACAAGCACCACCAGCTCACCGACGAGCACCACCAGCTCACCGACGAGCACCACCAGCTCTACGACAAGCACCACCAGCTCCACCACCTCGACGACATCCATTGTAACCCCGGTATGTACAGAAAGGTGTGTCTTGCAACACTCGCTGACGCTGTTAGACAACTTCAAGTACATCCTCGAGTACCTCTTCAACAACAACAACAACAACAACAACAACAACATCAACCGTATGTGCTCGTCCTCAATCTATTAAGAATTGTACTGACAGTGCAGATTGCTCCGACGTCAACGACTACCTCGACGAACAGCCGGACCTCATCGAGCACCAGCACCAGCACTACGACCAGCAGCTTGACCACTACCACTTCAAGCACAGCCACCTCCACAGTAAGCTCCCAGTGATCTAGTACTAACATGAGGCTAAGTTTCGTGTAGACAACCACTGCGTCTTCAACAACGCCGTCAACGGTAAGCTCCTCATGAAATTGTCTTATGTTCGTCGCTAATATTGGCAGACTACGAGTACAATCCCAAGCAGTACAACGACTGTAGGTGTCTTTTCCACCCTAAGCCAGCTGAGCCTAATGTATATAGACGACGACGACCACATCCACCAGCAGTACCCCCACGAGCACGAGCACGAGCACAACAACGACCACTTCAAAAACCTCAACAGTAAGTCTTGCTAAAGATCGGATTTAAATAGGTCACTTGTACTGATATCTAAAGACCACTACTCAAAGCACCACAACAACCACAAGTACCACCACGGTAAGTCGTTCCTGTACAATGTTTGATTTTTGTACTGATTTGATAGACCACTACCACCACGAGCACGTCCACAACCACGACAACAAGTAAAACAACAACCTCGTCCACCTCAATCCCAACCAGTAATCCCATGCTGGCAGGCACGCATTTCAAGGTCCTTTCCAAAGGCTCAACCAAAGTTTCCGACGGCTACGAGCTTGTTCATTCGTCTTTCTATAACGATTTCAAGGCCTCAGGCGGAACAGTTTACACTCTCACCAGCAACGGCCGCCTCCAGGTTGTCTCAACCAGTGAAATGGTCTACGTTGTCTCCAGCAAGTTGAGTACTGTCAACGCATACGACCCTAGCAAGTTAGGGCCCCTAGCAAGCCTCCTGCAGTGCAGCATCAACACGTCTGCAGATACGAATGGCCTAGGGAACGGAATCTTGACATGTTATGATTCAGATGGCATTAGTGTTTGGCAGACTGATTCAACTGGTAGGCTTCAGCTTGGCAACTCGGTGGCTGCCAATGGTAGTGGCGTCAGTCTAGTGGTAAAGGCCGTGTTGTAGGTAGCACGAAACCGTGAAGAAACTGATACCTATGCGATAATAGAGTCTTCGCATTAGTGCAATTGTATGAAGTCTCCTAAAACTGCTGGAGCAGAATTTGAATTCAGTTACTCCGGTCACTAGATTATCTGGCATTTAACATCCAGTTTCACATGACATTTCAGTTGTTGGAATACTCACCTTCTTTCCAAAGATCATCAGGTTCATCCACATCTGGAATGCGCCGTTCTCATCAACCTCTGGGAGCGAACTTTTCTGTTTTCTTTTTTGAAAATGCTCATCCCGCTCCCCACTCTCTGTGCTTGGTACTATCCCAGCCAGCCTACAAGATTCTACTAGCACTGAAGTTGAGGAATGACTTGAGTTTCTTTGACGTTTCTTATGTCACTCTCCTTGTAGATCGAAGGAAGTCTTGAATTCGAGCACTGTATCCAACTGCAAGTCATGGAGAGAAACGTAGAGAAGGAATCAAAACAATGCGACAAGCCAGGTAATGAGTTAAACCATCAAATAATTCACATTTACAAATGGTTGGTCCATCAGGGACTATCTAAATCAACCAGCACTTCAGGCCGTTTCGATCATGGTTGAACATCGGCAACCGCAACACCCAACGTACTGTCAGCTTGGCCAAAGTACAAGAACCATTTGCCTTTTAACTGCACTAAGCCTTCAGCAAAGACGACCTGATCGACCTGGCCCTGCTGTTCCGAATTGCCTTCAGGCACAAGAAGTGGATTTTCAATTCTTGCAATGGGTCCATCTTTCAGAGCGGGTTGATACATCCCACTAGATACATTTAGATCCGGACGAAATGAGCCAGAAGGATCAATCAGCATCTGTCCAACACTGTACTGATCTTTTGGATACCCGATGCGACCTGTTGTCATACCATTGTAGATCAGAATCCAGCGCCCGTCACGTGTCTTTATAGGTGCCGGGCCTGGCTCGATTAGGCGATTCTCCCACGGCAGCATAGGGGCGGCAAAGTATTGTTCTGCTGGTAATGCCGTGAAGTTCTTGAGGTCGGGTGACGTAGCATGATAGAAGAATGAGTCGCCGAAGTACATGTGGTACAATCCGTCGATTGGTTCGTTGACTATAGCCCCGGACTTTGAATGGTTGACACGCGGCATCGGAATATCAATGTCTGAGTAGGCAACGTCTGTCCAGCCTGGAAGTAGCGGACCAGTCTTGTTCCAATTTAACAAGTCCGTGGAAGAGGCCATGCAGAGTTGGGCGGTGACATTATTGAACGCGGTATATGTCACATAGAATGTTCCATTGACACGAATAATGCGTGGGTCTTCGCAGCCACCAATCGTCTCGTAGGGCTCAGTAGCGTAGATGATGGGTGTGTTGAGACGGGTGAAATTGTAGCCGTCAGTTGACCAGGCAAGCCCAATTGAGGAGGTTTTAGAAGCATTTTGAGCACGATAAAGGAGGAAGATGGTCTCGTTCAAAACGATTGCGGTCGGGTTATAAAGAAAGGCCGATTCCCAGTTGTTGGCTGGGTTTGGTGAGAGGATAGGATTGCCAGGGTATTTGTTGAAAGGGAGAATTGGAAAGACCGGAGCTGTGTAGTTTAGGTCTCCATCTCGAGTTGACGTACCGATGGAAAATGGAAGCGAGTTGGCCGACTGCACTGTTTGAGAGACAGCTACACGCAACTGGATAGCGGAGGAAAGGAAGGTTGAGAGCTTCATCGCAGATCACGAACACTTGAGACAGCAAAAGTCGAAAGTTCACGACGTGACTTGAGACATCGCTGGAACTCAAGGCGCGAAACAGAGGAGACCTACATCTTGTACTTGCGTCAAGCCACTGAGTTCGTCATCGAATAGGTGCAGCTAGTTAGCTGATGTACCTGCTGATCGGTCATGCGTCCGAGGCTTGTAACCTTCTCCGCAAATGCCTTTCACGTCTGCCAAGACGAGCAGAATCTACATTGACACTCACCTCTGCTCTCAGCTTACTGTCTGCTACCACCGAGCGAGCCACACCGCCAAGCGAGCCATTCTCCACTTTTGTTAGTGGCTTCCATAGTATCAATGAGAATGCATTGCTACGACCTTTCTACAGCATCTTGATCTATATTTAGTATCGCAGCATACGATCGTGCATTGGAGGATATTTGAACGTCAATATGAGGTCGGCGCGCGACTGCCCGCGGTATCGATGCTTATATTTGACCTGCCAGTACTGCCTGGCCTGCCCTATGGCCAGAATGACTCCTTCTCGATCATACAGCAGGCTATGACCTCTCCTTTTGACCCTGGTGGCCTTAGCAACCCTTTCCTTGTTCTTTGCCTGCTGTCGGACCTGTTGAATGCGGTCCTCATTGAGCTCGTTGGCGTGGGCGTTAAGGGCCCCAAACTTGAGTAGTTTTTGGATACCGATTGCGGTCCTGGGAGAGGCTCTTTGGCATAGATTATCAGCTAGGGCGGTAGCGTCGGTGGCCTTCCTTGGTGTAGTGACCAGATCTCGATAAGGACGCTTAGTGGATGCGGTAAGATCTGGTCGATTGTCCTCGTAGTTACGTACTTGACCGAGTTACTTAATCTTGTCTCGATTTGGTGGATAGAGACTAGATTTTGACCACCCAACTGCGATATACTGTCGCGTCATAGCCAGTGGCCTTACCTGTCGATATACAGCGTTGAAATCGGCTCGTTTGACTGCGGTACCGTCCACGGGTGTTCGGGCTCGAATCGCCTGGCGATAATGACGATCCACGTGGCAGAAGACGCCGACGTCTAGTGGTTGAAGGATATGAGTGGTATTTGGAGGAATAAGGACCAGGAATACTCGATTTTGCCTTGCGATACTGACGAATCCTGGTGTGATATGCGTATTATGTCCATCCAAGAAAAGAAGGCCCTTCTCACCGTCCAGATATGGTATTAGGATCTCTTTGAGCCATTTAATGGCGATATCACTGTTGGACCAGCCTGATTCACTAAAATCATACTTCTAATCTGGCTCGATATCGTCTGGGTCCTTAAACCAGGTGGTCCTTGGCTCCTGCCCCATATAGACGATTAATAGAGGCAACGCCTGGCCCGTCGCAGTGCACGATTCAATAATCGACACCCAGTTTGACGTAGATGATGAGGCCGCAACTGCTGGACCAGCTGCCTTTGAAAACAGCACCTTATCCGATGCTGGAGAGCCAAGTTGAGTGCCCTTTTCGTCCATATTGATCCACCGCTTTGCAGGAATACCTTCTCGGTCTGCAATACCCTCAAAGTGATTAAAGAAGTTGTCAATTCCATCGTCCGTGAGTGATTTGAGCTTCTCCCACAGTTGTGGCTTCGCAAATCTCGAAGAGCTCGGAGTGTCGTTTCCAAAACCTGGTAGCCCACTGCTTTCCGAGGACCACCTCTTTACCACGCGCTCGCAATAGCAACTCCGCGTAATGTCGTACTATAAGGTGCGTAGCAGGTTAGCCTTGCTTTTGAAGGTCCAGGATCAGGTTGACAAGGCAGGATTCCTCCAGTTCAGTCAGGTATCGGTTGGCGGGTATGCCTCTCTCTGGACGCCCGGCCACGCGATGACCCACAGTCGATCTGGGCGCTCGTTGACGACCTGCGGCTTTACGACGAGAGATATTATAATCATTGAAATCCTTGACTGCAGCTCTAACCGACGATACGTTGTTTGAAGGCATGATGATAATATTGAATGCGTGAGCAGCTATGGAAGTTGTGCTATCAAACTACGAAAAACGCGTCGCGTGTGGCTCGTTTGGTGGTGTGGCTCGCTCGGTGGTGGCTGACAGTAGGGTGATGCCGCTTTAACACTTCACCAGCTCACCATCGCGCGAGAAAATTTAGGCAGGGCGACCTGATGTCCACTTCGATGTCTCATTTACTTCGTGTTCGCGTTCTGCTGAGTTCCAGGCATATGTAAACCAGGCGCTGAGTGGTGATACCTACGGCTAGCAATACTGTGCGAGGTCTGTCAAGCATGTTGTCCAAAGTACCCGGCTGAGGAAAATGCGTCTCCAGTGTTCAGCCTAGCAGCCAAGATCGTTGCCTTCGAAGTCGGCATACCTCAAGAATAAGCTTCAATTTCTGCTGATCGAACATGGTGCAAAGCAAGAGTCTTTGCGTAGACTGCCAGTTGCTCTCTTACGACCAAGACCGCATAGTCGAGATTAAAGCCTACAAAGGCAGAGGCAAAGACCGGTACTACCTGATACCACTTCAATACGAGTTTAATGATGAGTTTCCCACCTTGCCAAGACTCGCAACGTCTGCGAAGAATGGATGCTCCATGTGTTCATTCATAAGAGACGCGCTCCAAATTTACTTCCTAACAAACCCGACGCTTGCTAGTCTAACACAGAGTGAATCACGTAAGCGTGAGAACGATCCCAACGCGGCTTACGAGACGCTTCAGCTTGTTCTCTCCGAGTACCATCCAGTGCAAACTCATAGATGGCTACGCGATCCCATGAAAATGAGCCCTTTCTTCATTTTGGGAGAAATTCGTGTCTGTAAGACTACGTATCCAGTCAGGTTTGAGGTAACAGATGATTTGACAGGTGCAGTCACTATTGGCACTCCAATTTTGCATCACTGACTGAAGCATGATTGCCAGCGACCGTGCAAAGTTTCCCCGACACCAAACCCCTGACGTCGAAATCGCTTCGGATGATCCAGGACTGGATCAGCATTTGCATAAGCCCAGGCTCAGATGAGCACGAGAAATGCCCAAAGAATCAGAAGGCGGTCGGACCGCGACGACTGATTGATGTGATGAGTGGCGATACAATTCGGCTTGTCGAGGCCGACAGTATGAATGTTCAATATGTGATCCTCAGCTATTGTTGGGGTCAATCTACAGCCATGAAGTCTGCTCGAACGATTGAATCTAATATCACGCAGAGATTAAACGGGTTTGCCATGTCACAACTACCTCAGACACTGAGAGACAGTATAACAATTACTCGCGCCCTCTGTATCCCATACATATGGATCGATGCAGTATGTATCGTTCAGGACTCTGGGGAATGGGCCACAGAAGGTAGTCGTATGATGACTTACTATGAGAACTCATATTTGACTATTGTTCCCGTTGTGTGTACTTCGGCAGATCAAAGCTTTCTCGGTCCTCGCCCACGCTGGGTCAGCCAAAGAGTCACTGGAGCTTGGGCAGATAAACCGGAAAAACAACTGGTGTTTTCCTACCCTCAATGGAACCACGTCGAGATGGAAACTGATCGTTCCATCTGGGCATCGCGAGGCTGGACGTTCCAGGAACGTCTACTCTCTACACGAACACTCTACTTCGGCCGAAACGGCGTGCGTTTTGAGTGCCGTGGTGCCAGTTGGGTAGACATCAACCCCGATAAGGTATATGAAGGACGCGTGACCGCATTCCTGCCGTCATCAAATGCACTGGTATGCAGCTCTGCCGAGTGGACAGGAGTGGACAAGATTCGCTCGATGTGGTACCAGCTTCTCACAGAGTATATAGAGCGTGAACTTACCTTTGAAAGCGATAGGTTGCTGGCCATTTCTGGGGTGGCACAAAAGGTCGGAATTTTGCTTGACGGCACAGATGAGTACATTGCAGGTTTCTGGAAGAATGATCTGTGTCATGGCTTGTGTTGGACAGCCTGGAAGGGTATGCCAGCCAAGCCCCAGCCTAGATGGGCTTCGGAAAGGACGCCCCTTTTCCCGTCATGGTCATGGTGCTCGATGAACAAACCAGTAACGTGGAATGATTGGACTGGTGCTATAGCGTGCGCCGAGCTAGTGGACATGGTCGAGTCTCCTTGTCTGGGCAAGAATCTCGGCACCACGCAGTGCACGAAACTTATGCTCACAAGCTGGGTGTTTCCAGCCGACCTACTAGAGAGCAAACTGCCGGACGGGCTTGTGATCAATATACAGCTGGACAAAGAATCGGACTACGCCGTCAAATTCAAAGCTACCACCGCTCTCATGGCAATTGTGCTCTTGGTATACTTGGATGATTGTGCTGAAGAGGAATGGACAGCAGCGCCTACTTCTACAGCTCATGAGGTTATTGGACTTCTTCTCGAGCCCACAGGCCAATATCATGGAAAGTACATGGAACACAAGCGACTTGGATTTTTCGAAGTTGTTATCGACATGCAAGTAGACTCGATTCTCGATTATTCTAACACTACTGCACCATTCTTTTATGAACGAGTTTACGCCTCTAAGCATACAATAGCCTTGATCTAAAGAAACTGAATCAGGCTCCGGCAATTGTGATGGTAGAAAGGAATCACTCCACGGGAAGCATTTTACCTAGTATTTCAAATTTCTTCATTTTACCTATTACAGGTTCACCTGAGCCAATATCTGAACAATGAAGCTGTTGTAATACTACTGACTGTATCATTGCAGATAGAGTTGTCATGTTCATGCAACACTGTGCCAAAAACAATATTTCCAGGATCTCGATTATCTTTCACCATCGTTGATTGATTTCAGAGATGCACTTCGATACAGGATTCGTTGTTCGCAGGAGAACCAGCTGGATATCCGTATAGCAAAGCTCATTAGTAAAGAAGTGGCGTATTCGAGCTCCTGTCCAGCAGAGGACGCGTATGATGGAGGGAAACCAGATCCGATATCGATCAGGTGTAAAGACCAAACCGTTGTTCGTGTGGGTATTCGGATTGCTCGAGTCAAACCTATGTGAAATTATGCTTCGGTCTACATTTGTTCACGAACAGGCCTTTGGCAGTGAGGAGTTTACGAAGCCACTGTCCAGAGTCAGTAAAACTGTCGAAAAGACAAAGGAAGGGGAGGGATGTACCCCAACACTTCGCCACTCATTTCAGCAGGAAATGTCGTTCCTGTGACCCGAAAAAAGCCGGCAAAGAACCAATCGCCGATCGTGCTCATCAAATTAGTCGTTGTGTTCGAGATCAGCTTGGGTTAACTGATGTGGATGTGAGAGTGACGGAAATCATTCGCTGTAGCGAGATCAGGCAACTATATGCCACAAGTCGAATGCTGAGCATGAACTTCTCTGAGCTTTCTGGCTGTGCCGCCTTTCACCTTTCATTTGGTCTTGATCTTTATATGCCCTTCTTATGGCGTGTAACGGAACTATAGACCGAGTGGATTGGGTTGGGTAGAGGTGAGAGGAAGATGGTAGAAAGTCGAGTGCGCGTTAAAAGCAGCGGGAAGAGACTGAGCGGAGGGCGAATGCGAGGCACATTTTACTTGTCTTTGACCTGCCAAGACTTAAGGGGGATGGCCTTGCTGCGCGGTGGTAATGAAATCGAGGGGACGCTGGACGTAGGTGTGGGCAGGATATCTGTTTCAGCATTCAAGGGCAAGTAGGCTGGAAAAGAGGGGGTCGCAGCTGATCTGTGGCTTCGAGTTAGGCAGGCCGAAAGCTAAAGTCGGGCGGAACCTACTGCCTGGAACAGCATAATCTCCTTGTGGATTCAACCATGGGTGAACTTGGTTCCCCGCTAGCGTCGCCATCTATCATGTTCAACGACGCACGCTGTTTGGCACATTTGTTTTCAAGCTTGAATCCTGAGGTTGGTAGCTAGGCGAAAGCTTCCGCGTTTGACAAAACTCCAAGAAGGATTCCCTCCTTGTATGAGGAGTCTATCACATGCTCGTCGATCATACATGATGTGACTGATCACAACCTCCAACATGCTTTTGCTAATCGAGCTGCAGCTGCAGGAGCCCGGCCATTGGGCTTGGATCTGGAAGACGCGACATGGTATTCACAGCCGCAATTGAATGTCGCTCGACAATGCATTTTCCTCTCAACGACATGATGGTAGAAATCACCCCTCAAGATGGAATTGTTCATTAGCAATCTGCATTCCAAAACAACGCGTGAAGAGCTGCAGGAGTCGTTGAAGGCTAGATTGCGGCAATTCAATGTGGATATCTACGATGTTCGTAAGAAGGTGGGAAAGACTTTTGCTCAACTCACAGTTGCCGATATCCTCAAAGCTCAGAACTTCCTTAAGACAGCTACCCAGAGCCCACTCGTGGTGCAGTTGCCTGTACCAAACGCGCAGGCAAAGTTCTCACAAAGTAAGAGGCCAGCTGACCCTCAACTATTGCGTGTGCTGCAGAAAGAAGAGAAGGATTGGCAGAACCGCAAGGATGCCTCGAAACTCGGGAAGAAGGTGCGAAAGCAGCACAATGATACACAGACGAACGATAGCGGCCTCCAGGTATCCATGATAGAATGTGGCCGTTGGTCTCTGGCAGGAACAGACACACAGTTCATTCCATACTTCAGCTACTCAGCTGACGGTACCTTAACCAGAAAGGCACGCACACTTGTTCTCAAGATGAAGCATAATCTGATGGACGTTGAGATGGTAATGGATCGCATTAACATACTATCCTGCGCACTCTCTTACGTCGGACCGAAAACCCTCACGATCGACTTGGGCCTTGCTCCGAAGTTCTATGACCGGCCAGGAGGTGGCGAGGATGATATGCTGGCGAACATGCTACAATCCTTGCTTGCGATCGGGAGAAGCAGCTGCTTCCGCGTGTGTACCTTTCCCGGCGCCCCACAAATCGTCATAGGCAGCTGCCTTACGTACAGGTTCACCTTAGTTGCGGACGAAGTCGATGGTGGTCTAAGACGACGCTTGCAGGCCATGACATTCGATCAAGTCCCGATCATCAGGCTGCAAGGGAAGTCCATCCCACGACCTCCTGTATCCAGTTTTCAGCAGGAGGTAGACCGTCTCAATCAAGAGGTGAATTCTCTGAATTGGCCATTTGCCTTAAGGTTCCAGGTGGAGGCTCTATGGGCTAATGCTGTCCTTTCTCCCGGACAGGTACGACTCTTGTTGCCACGCATGTTGTCCCTCCTCGGCCAATCGAGCAACAAAAGACTCGCTAGTGTTCTGCAACGCCTCGCGTTACAGCTTCCTTACTCGACTGCTGAAGCCACTTTCCAAGCTAACATCATAGAAAAGGCATCGGCAATCATAATACAGCAAGATGCTTTTGTGCTTCAGGAACAGGTACAAGCTTCAGTTCGAAAGTCAGCCAGGGATGAAGTATCAGTACATCGAGTCGTCGTAACTCCTACCGGTATCTATTTGTATGGACCCGAAGAAGTCGTTGCGAACCGAATTCTCCGTCAGCACCGAGCCAACCAGGATTGCTTTCTACGTGTTTCATTCACAGATGAAAATGAAGATAGACTCGAGTTCGACCGGGATTCCTCTAATGAGAAAGTCCTACGTGGCAGATTCTTGTCCATCCTTCGCGATGGTCTCAAAATCGCTGGAGAGCAATTTGATTTTCTCGGATTTTCCCACTCTTCTTTGAGGTCCCAAACTTGTTGGTTTATGCGGTCATTCTATCATGACGGAAACCGACTACATGCAAGGGCTCTGATAACCTCTTTGGGGGACTTCAGCACCATCCGGTGCCCGGCCAAGTGTGCCGCAAGAATTGGCCAAGCTTTCTCCGAAACTCACAGTGCCGTGCGTATTGACCCGAGTATCGTATTGCGCTATCCGGACATCCAGTCCGGCCTGTATACCTTCACAGATGGTTGCGGCACTGTTTCAGCTGCGACATGGAAGCTCCTGAAAGGCACTTCAGCCGGAAAAGACCAGCCGACGCTATATCAGATTCGTTACAAAGGTGAGTGCTCGGCTTCTCTTTGTTGTGCAATGCTAACAAAGATACCAATGCAGGGGCGAAGGGTATGATTTCTCTGGACACTTCACTGCTAGGCCACCAGATGCGCCTCCGTGAGTCGATGATCAAATTTACAGGTAGTCCGTCGGACGAAGTCGAGATTTGTGGAAGCAACGCTCGTGCCCTTCCATTCAAACTCAACCGGCAAGTGATCAAGATTCTCGAGGATCTTGGTGTTCCGGATGCTACGTTTGAGAGGTTGCAGGAGCAAGCTGTTCAAAAGTTGCGTGAAAGTTCCACCTCAACTCTGTCGGCCATCGATTTTCTGAGCAAGAATATGTCTAACAGCTCTAGTGGATTGCCAGCACTTCTCAAGGCTTTGAAACTGATCAATATTGATGTGACGGAAGACAACTTCCTGCGAGACCTTCTTGGAGCGTTACTGCAGGTTCAGCTCCGCGAAATCAAGTATCGGAGTCGTATTCTCGTGCCGGATGCGCTGACTGTCTACGGCATTTGTGATGAGACCGGGTTCCTTGAGGAGGGACAGGTATACGTCACTTGGGATACGGATAAGAGACAACAACTCCATCTTAAAGGCCAGATTGCGGTGACCAGGTCACCAGCGCTGCATCCTGGCGACATACAACTCGCTACTGCAGTCAGTCCTCCCGATGATTCCATACTGCACGACCTACACAACTGCGTTGTTTTCAGTCAAAAGGGCTCGCGTGACATGCCAAGTATGCTCAGTGGTGGCGATCTCGACGGCGATCTGTACAACATCATTTACGACGACAGTCTGATACCGAAGATGACAGAATCACCGGCAGCATATCTATCTGCAAAAGCGGAAGATATTGGCCGAAGTGTAACGTCGCATGACATGACAGAGTTCTTCGTTGATTTTATGCAGAACGATCAGCTGGGGAGAATCGCAATTCTTCATCAGGTATTCGCAGATTCAGAGCCCTTGGGAACCCGTTCCCCGCATTGCCTGTTGCTGGCAGAGCTTCACTCCACCGCTGTAGACTTCTCTAAGTCAGGCGTTAAGGTACGTAAACAAACCGATATCCATGCTTGACCATTAACAGCGCAGGTGGACATCACGAAAATTCCGAAAGCTCCTCCGTACCGACCGGATTTCATGGCGCCAAGTGCAAGTACAAAAGTTGAGAAGGGCATCAAACGTCCCGAAGCTGCGACAGAGCCTGAAGGAGAGCAACGATATCGATACTTTGAATCCGACCGCATTCTTGGTCGACTTTACCGAGCAATTGATGAAGATGTCTTCTTCGAAAATCTTGAATACGATGCTTTATCCATTTTCAGCAGAGAAGCCACCGATAACGTGCTTGCTGAGATATGGCGCTTCGTGGAAGACGCTATGCAATATCAGTCCTGGATCCATTTGACTGACTTGGCTGTTCAAGTCCGGGACTAGTGAGCATTTACACCTGCCTGACTACTCATTTTTGCTAATATGTTGACCAGCTATGAATCAAACATGCTTGACGTTATGTCACAATACGCTGTTGGGCGCACTGAATATCTAACCGAGAAAGAAGTCTTCATTGGCACTATTCTTGGTCGGTCGGGGGCCGCAAGCAAATACCAGCGTGACCAATCCGAGCTCCTCAACGCCCGATTTAATCGTGATATTCGAGACCTTCGATCGTGGATGGAAACACAAGCGGAGAACAACGGAGGATTTTTAGCTTTGGCCACTGCCTGCCTGTATGTCGCAACCACCAGAACGAGTAATATGGTCGGTGGCATGGTTGAGGGTGACCTGAAGAGTTTTGGGTGGTTTGCAGCCGCGCTCTGTGTGCCTGCGCTGGTCGAAACAGCTAACTAGATGATCACCAGTGCTTGCAAGGTGGAATTTCAAAAAATATTACTAGCTGCATTTCCGGCTCAATGCTGAGTCTAAAGCAGGATTTGTTTGCTGATAGCAAGGGAGATCCTCAAATACCAAGTTTCAACATCCTTTACACATAACATGGCTGCTGTATGAGTATGCTCGTATGACATGCCAACCTAGTTTGGAATCATTGCTCTGCTCCGCAGTAACCATATCAATAGACTGCTCAACTTGAATCTGTTGATATTGTGAGCTGTTACCTCTGTCATTACAACAGACTGTACACGACTCGAATTCTTGTAAAGATTGCAATATGAGAGAACTCTCCTTGCGCTCATGTGCTTCACGTAATTGTACTGCCACCAACTTTGAATTTGATGCATGCAAGAACAAGGACGGAGGTTGTTCCCCTGTTAACCTTTAATCTGCTGCTAGCGAATCAGCGTGCTCAACAGTATCGATCGACAAGAGACTTGTGGTCTGATGATATGGAGAGCAAAAGTCGCAAAGTCCCCGCTCTTGAGATGCGCGGCCTGGCTGTCATCGTTTGAGTTGGGCAAGCCTTCTTTCAATCCCTTATTTTCTTGAAAGAGATGGCGTGCAATGGGCTGGCTGCGACAGGTTCGGCCCGAGGACATCGACAGGGATCTTTAGTAGTGGGTGGGGCAGTGGCTGATTGGATCGAGCTGACGACAAACCCTTCCCCTGAAATAATCTTTCAGACTGTGAAGCGAAACCCTTTGTGGCACTTCTCGGCTTCACTAACACGAGTCCCTACTTCAGCTGCTTGCGCAGATGCAAAATTGACTCCACGAATTTATGAAGCTTCTGAAGCTCTACTGTTTCTTGCTTTCAATGGCAAGCAGTAGCTGGCACTACCTATCAACACAAATGAAGCTGTTTGCACGAAAGGCACTACCGTTGGAAAACACGAGGAAGCTAAAGGCTGAAATCCATGCGTTCTCGCCCAGCCCAGCCTGGTGTCGTTCCACGTGGTTATTCAAATTTGTGAAATATTGTGGCTTCAATAGTGCTTGCCTGATTGCGCGCTAGACGCACGGCTCTTGCCCTTGTTACGAAGGTTTGTCTCTTGACTTCATCTTTCAAGGGGATCCTCGGCACGGCAAGCACAATCTAGCGCAACGCCATCGACAAATGTACGACCTTTGTCCAAATATGCAGTCTCAATCTGGAGCAGCTGAGTGTCAGGGCTCGTTGTTGTTCATCCCTTTTCCGACCCGAACTTGATGAAGTATGTATGAAGGGAGTTCTAGAACTCGTGGTCACCACATAGATATAACGGCCATTAGTCTTTAACTCACTCTCAGCGGATCAACGCTCTTTCCATGAAGTGAAGCACTTCGATTACTTCGTGCCACATTCTTTAGAGGCATTCATCATTCCCCGCCACGGTCGGAAGAAGCATTCCCGGTGTTGTTCTAGTTTATGTTTCGGAACTATGTTGGGTCTTCTTCGAGGAAACAGCAGCCATGGTAAGACAAATTTCTTGCACTCCGACTAGTTCAAAGCTGATACTGGCGTATAGGCCCCCACGATGCATCACCGTTCAAACACGGCCCGAGAGAGCCAATTGTGACTGAACTGATTCCTACACCAACGGCAGAGAAGTCAGATCCCACTGAACGTGCTGCTGAAGCAAAACGACCAGTGACTCCCCAACCAGTAGCACTACTATCACCACCGGCAGTACCATTTTCTCCTTCACAATCCGTTACCAACAGTCTCCGTGTTAGCAAGCGTCCGTCCTTCTATGGACGTGCGCTTGGCTCCATTCGAGCGTCGTTTGGCCGGTTCTCAAGCACTCATGTTCGCGAGCAGCATACAATCATTCACCAGAAGTGTCAGCGTGAGTATGGTGCCAGTGTCGCTAGTCACGCCTTCGATACCTCTTTCGATGGCCTTATTGACTGGATTAAATCGGAGCGTATGACCAGACTGCCTCACAAGGGTGGGTCATGGGATCGTGTGCTCATTGCAGCGCAGCATTTCGCAGAGCAAGTGTTTCACTTCAACCGACACATCGAGTTTTTCACCGAAGGAAGTGGCGCCGCCACCAACCTTGTCTTCGGCCAATGCTTGGTCCTCCTCGAGCTTGGCCATGAGAATGCATTGGCTCTTGAGAAAGCATTCAACCTCTTCTACCAGTTTGGTCTGGAGCTTTCACCTCTGCTGAGGAGAGGTGATTTATTCGTGGAATCTCACTCAATCATGGAAGGTTTAGGTCAGGCATTTGCCGAGTTGTTGCAGATCGTGACTGGTGTTTCAATCACATTTTACCAAGCAGTTCATAGTGGTCGAGCGTTTACCAAGATCGATATCTTCTCATCGTTCAGCTCCCTGATTGAGAGCTTCCGAGCTCGTGTCCGCCGATGCGCCCACGAAATGTGGAATGCCTCTCTCGTCAGTCACAACATGGATGGCTGCCGAATTGAGTTTTTGCAGAAATGGCTGGCACCAAAGGATCATGTGCTAGCTTTCCTGGCATCGAACCATATCAGGCTTGCCAGCCGACCGGAGCAGTTCACCTGCACTTGGTTCCAACCACATCTCAGCAGCTTTCTGAAGAACCATGACAGTATAATGTTTGTCGAAGGTCAGGCCGGTAGTGGTAAGACAACCCTTGCAAATTGGGCCCTTGACCGTCTCCATCGACCAATTGGCCGCAAGCATGTGTCAACGATCAATTTCTTCTTTGACTCCAACGTTGCCGCTCAATCAACGCCATCAGCGATGCTGAGAACCCTTTTGAACCAGCTACTGTGGCTGAGGATTGGTGACGTTCATATTTTCGATGCAGTTAATGAAGCATTCAGTCAATCGAAGACAACGTTGAGTGTTGAAGACCAGGAAGCGAAGTTGTGGCATGCACTTTCGGGAGCCCTTCATGCTATCAACAACGAAGAAGATGATACTCTGGTCATTGTCGTGGACGGCATATCCGAATCCGATTCCAACATGCAACGTATTTGCACGAAACTCTATGAGCTAGCCCAGAAGCACGCTGCCGTACGCCTCATCCAGTTCTCTCAGCCACTAAACCATAGCCCGACTGCATCGACCCATGTCAAATTGTCGATACAGAACATATTTGATGATCTCCGAACAGTCGTTCGGCGCAAGTTGCATGCGCATGATCATTTTAGAGATCGTGATGTTGGAGATCAAGAGAACATCATCGAGCAGATTGCCACGGCGGCAAACGGCAGCATGTTGTGGGCATACCTTGCCTGCAAACTTATTCAGCGACAGCACTCATGCAATGAGTTTGATGTGACTCTCAAGTCTCTGCTTAACGGCCCAAAGTCCGTTGATGATGTGGTCAAGAGGCTTTTCGCCTCTGTTCATCTCGACGCCGACTGCAAGGACCTGCTGTCTTTGCTCATTACAGCAGAGCGACCACTACAATCCAGCGAAGTGGAGGCTCTGCTTTGTGCAGAACCCGAAAACCAAGTCTTCAATGATCGAGCTATCAATCTGCAGTCTCTTCTAAGCCACCTGTCGGCACTGACCATTGTTGGCGAAGGACTCATCACTCTTCGTCACAGCTCCATCAGGGAGGCAATTCTTCGCTTCGCCACTGATTCAAGCTTTGCACAGCACCTGAAGAACAGACAGCAAGCGATGGTTATGCGACTACTCATCTACTCCAAAGCTTGCCTGCTTGGTGACCATGAACCAACCTTTACCTGCATTGATGTTCACCAAGCTGACAACAGACTCCAAGCACACTCTCTTGGACAATATGCTGTCCGTTACTGGGCTGTTCACCTCAGTAAATCACCTTTGTACAAGGCCAAAGGTGAGCTACAGTTGCCGAAGGAGTTCAACAAGCGCATCTTCCCATCTTCTGTCATGTTTTGTCTGCTCGAGCAGGCATGCTGGACTGACTACTCACCAAGAGAAGCAATTGATCTCCACCATGTTGCCTTCCGTGTTCGAAAGGCCATATTTGGTCAGGAGCATGCTTGTGTCCTGCAGTCAGCATTATTCTGCGCCATTATTTCGGAGACAGTGCTCTCTCGCCATTTAGAAGCTATTGAGTGGTACGCTTTAGCGGCCAAGATTAGCAAGGCAGTCATTGGTGTCCACGCCGATCTCACTGTGACATGCTGCGAGATTCTTCTTCGTATCTCGGAGTCGTCAATCACGAAGAAGCGCACTGCAGTCATGACCTATCGAGAAGAGGTGTTCCTCATCCTCATCAGCTCGTTCAAGCATCGCTACGGCTCCTCTTCTAAGCAAGTCCTCGAAATTTACAAGAAGCTTCAGGAACTCTACATCTACATTGGGGAGGAAACAAAAGCTCATGAGATCCTTGTGATCATCCAGAAACTGACGGTCACAATATTTGGTGGTCACTCAGATGAAGCACAGTCAATGTCGAGACATGCTCAAGTTGTGCTTAAGAAGCATGAGCATGTCACTGAGATCCAAACACGTAACGGTTTCCTCTTCGGAGGCTACACCGAGGAAGTGGAAGAAGTGCTTACACTCGTCAAGGTTGAGATCATCATCAAGCTTGCTGCTGAATGCGTCATTCGTGGAGAAATAACTCGAGCCGAAGAACTGTACATCGAGTTGTGGTTGAAGCTTAGTGAGCACTGCCACACTGTCCACATTTGCGAATGGCACGAGAAGAAGATCCAAGTGATGTTGATCTACGCTCGGTTCCTCCAGACACATAAGCGGATCACTGAGTGCAGTGCCATCCTACTTGCTGTCTGGACCGAGTACGAGCATTATGAATTCTCCATGTTCGAGTCGGTCGTCATCCTCCTTAAGGAGATTGCAGTCTGCATGAAGGCAGTCGAACTCTTCACCATGGCGCTTGTTGTTTTCAAGAAGTGTTGGTCCTTCTTCAAGCATCAGCACAAAGAAGAAACGATCATTTTCAAAGAGATCGAAAAGTACATTTCTGAGACCTCCATTGAAATCGTCAGAAAGACAACGGAGAAGAAAATTACGACGACTTCAGAGACAGTCATTAGGGAAGTTTTTGAGTCATCATTTACCAGCAGTGAAACAACGATCACCAGCACTACTGTCGAGCTCTGCAAGTCACTGACGTCTATTTACCTGAAGGAGGAGCGTTGGTCAGAAGCCATCACCTGTATTAAGAAGACACTGGCAAGGTCATGGTCGACGTTCTTCTCTGAGTCAATCGAGAGCATTTTAATGGCAGAACACTTCTCTGCTGAAAGCATTGAGCTTGTTATTTCACTAGCTGAATGCTACATTCACCAGAGGAAGTATGAGCGGGCTGAAGAGATCTATATCCGCCTCTATCGTGCTCACCGCAAGCACTGCAAGATTGAAGACATTGCGGTGATCAATTACAGCGAGATTCTGATCGCGTTCTACACCAAGCATGAACTGTTCACCAAGGCTATCAGCTTCTACCAGGAGCTTCTAGTTGACTACAGGGCTTATTACGGAAAGACCCATTCGATGACAGTGAAGATCCTCTACGCTCTTGGTGCCCTTTGCAGGCGTCACAGTACAAATTACGGATACTGGCTCGAGTACTACTTGGAGATCGTTGTCAACCTCAACAAAGGTGCTGTTATTTGCCATGAAGAGGCCTTCGAGGCTCTCATCATCGTCGCCGAGCATTACTATGAGACTTTGCGATTCTCTGAGTCTCTTGTCTACTTCAAGTCAATCTTCGCCACCTTCTGCAAGCATGGCCTCAAGTACAAGTACTTTGAGAAAATTGAAAAAGTGCATATTCTGATTGAGCACTACTACCGTAGTGTTGAAGAGAGCAAGGTCGAAATTTCTGAGTATATCAGCATCCTCAAAGAGTTACACATCGCCTGTGTCAAGTTCTACGGTGAGTCATCTACAATCTCCGTTAGTGTCACAGTCGTCCTCGCAGAAGTGTGCTGCCGTAGTGAGAAGCATCAGTTCGAGGCTATCTCCTACTATGAGTTGATCATGAAGCATTCTTCTACTGTCTCGAAGGAGACTGTCAAGCGGACTCAAACCACTTTGAAGACGTTGTACATTAAGCAGATCACTTCAACAAGCACATCGACTACTGTTACCACGGAGACCATTACGCGGGCCACGACATTGATCTATCAACAATACCTCGAGATCCGAAAAGAATATTCCTGCACTCACGAGTTGGTTCTGAGTCACCTGAAGGAACTGGTCATGCTTTACTATAAGCAGTCGAAACTCGAACTTGCCATCAAGGAGCTTACGAGCATCGTCGTTGAGTGTATCACAAAAGTCTCCTCCGCCAAAGAGCTTATCGAGGCAGCTATCACCATTGCCGCAATCTACACGTCTTGCGGCATAGTCGTTTCAGGTATTGAATTGATTAGGGAACTCAAACTTCAAATCATTTACAAGATTACCGAGAAGTGCTCACACTTCGGCTTCAACGTCACCACTGTGGGTCGTGCTTGCTTCGCTTTCATCGCAGCCTTTGAGTACCATCTTCGCGCCATCTACACTGTCACCTTTGCAATGTACATGTCCGACTTGGTCGCAGAGTATCTCTTCTACGAGCGATTCACTCAGTACATCAAGGTCAAAGCGCAGGTCGAGCAGGTTGTCATATGTGCTGGTCGCCTGCGTCAGATTCTGCGCCGGACCCACAGAGTTGTGGACTTTGACATTATCGAACGAAAGGTCATCGATTACTTCTTCACCTTTGAGACTGCCGTTGTCAAGACTTCCTCAAAGACCTCCATTAAAGTCTTCGTTGGCATTCTTCTGGCTTACTTCTCGAATCACACGCACTTCAAGTCGTGGACTGCTGCCGCCGGTCATGCGGCCGTGACTGATATCCGCATCTTGCTCAACGGTCACCAACACCGAGAAGCATATGAACTCGGCATGTGTACCTACAAGTTCCTTATGGCTCATCAAGGCCTTGACGACTCAACTGAAATTACCCTCGGCTTCCAACTTTGCCTCATGATGGCAGGTCGCAACAAGGCTACCAATAATGCCAAGCCCAAGGACGCTGCCCTTGCCAGGGCAATGATGGAATTGAGTAAAGAGATTTTGGATGAAGTGTTCAGTATTTGCAAGAAAGATGAATTCGACATTGCTGCATGCCAACTCTCTGAACTCAACGAGCTGATCATGCTTATTGGCGAACAGAAGGATTACAAACGTCTTGTCTGGCTTCTTGAGCTCCTCTGGAAATCGCGTGAGGGACAGACTCGTTGGCCCGTAGACACAACACTCTATCTTGGCAAACGACTTGTTCAGGCACAATTCGAAGCCGGAAATAGAACTGCTGCAATTCGTCTATGCGAGAACATTGTGTACAATGTCCGACGTGTGCATGGATTACGCCACTACCATACGCTCAGCTTCCATGCACTACTGGCTAGCATGTACACCAGCCTGGCACTCAAGTACAAGGACGAGGCCGCCAACGAATCAAACAAGAACAAGAAGCACTCTGAGGAGATGGCGCGCGTACACTTCCGTAAAGCCGTCCAAGTCCACGAGGAAGTCCTCAAGTTGATCGTCATGACGGATGAGGATATCAGTGACTGTGATAGTGATGACGAGGAGTACACCGATGTCGAATCAGCGAACGGTAATGCTTCCGCTGGCTTCGCATGGGTGAGTAAAGACCAGGAGCTGCTGTATGTTCGAGCGCACATCAGACGTCTCCAACTGGCACTTCAACGCTACGGTGGTTGGCTAAAATCAGTCGACGACTACGAACGCTTGACAAGCAAAGTTTGGGGCTGTTATGGCAAGGAGCAAGGCTTCAAGCTAGTACAGGAGCAAGTTTTGGCTAGCAAATGGAAGATGAATGGCTTTGGAAATGGCAAGGCGGAAGGAGATGTCAAGGAAGACGGTTTCCGGTTGCCAGAAGCTTGGTGGGTGATCAAGCCAGAAGGTCTCACTATTTGAATATTTGATGACGACAAAGAGTGATGTTGATGTTGATGTTGATATACGGAAAGTCTTGATGTGTACAGAGTACGGTTTCCTACCTGTTCACACTGATTCAACGGATTTTTGGCTCTGGAGAGAAGCAAAAATTATGCCTGTTACAATTGGAAGCAGGAATTTTGTAAGAACGAGTGAATGAATAAATTCCATTTTCAGGTCGTCGTGGCTTGCGACTACGGCAATATTTTGCTCAAATGTCCATCACCACCAGGCTGTGGCCTGTATGGTTCCAATGGCATTGGGATGGCAGCAGAGTAGCCGACTTCACCTTGCGCTCTTTCGAGGTTGGCAGCAGCCTTCCCAACCATCTTCGCAATCCATCGATCGTTCACCATGCTACCAACGAGAGTCTTCTTCATTCCATCCTTCGTTGATTGGTGCACATCACGCATGAAGTCCTTGATACTCTCCTTCGAAACTGCGCCTGCAGTGTTGATGCTCGCTTCCTTGAGGTTCTGCTGTAAGGTCTTCGTGAAGGCCTTGAAACGACCCGAGCTGCCGCTACTCGTGGTAATTCCACTGAGATCTGACTGGACGCGTTTCTGCATTGGCAAGATCGTGGAGTCAGTCGTTTCGTCCGATACCTGCGTTGATGCGCGCGAAACCGGGGCTGATGGGAGTTCTTCAGCTTCTTTATCAGGATCCAATCGCTCAACTTCCTTATCGAATTCGATGATTTTGGTAGCTTTGACGAGGGCTGCTACAAAAGTGAGAAGGCTTTGATCGAATGCAGCTGGTAAGCTTGCATGCACACTCATCGTGATCGTCGCTTCGTCTTGGACAACTCGTTCTTTCTCCTGTTCTGCTTGGACAGTTTTTGGGATGCCGTCGGCTTCTTCAACCTTCTCCTCCATCTCCTTTTTGTCTTCAATTGTTGGACGAGGTGGGAGGATATGTTCGTGGTGAGGTAGAAGAAAGCTGGGAATTATGAATGTCGCATCTGCACCTCCCAACCGAATGACTTGTTTCAAAATACCAGATTGTGGTAGAGACCGGTATGCCATGATGTCGGCAAAGTGAAGGTAAGCAATAATGTCAAACGATGTACTCAACGACACTTGACCTAATCCGTCGACACCAGTGAGCTGAAGGCAGAAATTGGCATCTGCCAACCATGTGGTTATGCGGTGTTGCAGACGTCTGACCTCGGCACTATTGTCGGCATGATGCTTGAAGACCTGTTGCTGGAGCAACTCTTTCAACCACTGACCGGAACCAGCTGCATTGATAGATTCGATGGTGATTGGATGGAAATAGCCAAGAGGGGCAAGGAGAAGACGGAGCAAAAATGGCAGTCGATGCATGAAACGCTTCATAGCAGGCTTGCTAAGGTTTTGCAGCGTGGTGACTTTGACTGATCGCTGAGGCGGGTGAGGCACTGATGGTAAGTTATGCAATTCAGCACAAATAGCGGCGCGCATGTCATTCTCGTTCTCGAGGTTAAGGCCTTGTTTCTCGGCTGCCTGTCGTACTCGGGCTCGGCTCTGGTAGATGGCGCTGGTCGTGCGTATTTCTGTGACCATGTCGCGGTATTGCTGCTCTGCGATCCGGCTGTCAGGAGATAATGTTTTGATATCATCAAGGCCAGCCTCTGCGGAGGTATTTTTGATGTAGCTGCCGCCAGCCAAGCCACTCCTTAGCTTCGGCCTGTCCCTGATCCCTTCCGATCCGGCAGTGGCCGCACGTAGCAAAGCTGTCTCATTGAAGAAGGCATCTTCATCGTCATCGGCTTCCTCGTCAACTTCTGCGAATGTCATCTCAGCCTTGCCACCTTTGAGATTGCTATAGACGTCACCGACTTCTATGCGTCGGAAAAATAGCACACGTACTTCATCAGCATGCAGAGCTAACTCAATGTCATCTGTTAGCTTAATGCCCACTTCAACACCGTGAGCAACCAGTGTCAAGCTTGACAGAGATATGGTGACACCTCGGATGACCATCAAGCCTGACACCTCAGTGTCAATCTCAAGTGCAGGAAGATTGAAGACTGCGATTCGGTCGCGAGTGAAATGAAGGTCAAGCAGCATTCTCCGTAGACACTTGCGCGCAATATCGGCGGCGAACTCAAACTGGAAGAGGCATGTGACCAAGACGAATGGCCAACAAGCGACAGTGAAGCAGCCGTAAAGGAGCCATGATGTTGATGCGACGGCGTAGACCAAGTTGAAGAATGTTAATAGCGTCCAGAGAGGCACAGATGGGAAAACTCTTGGGCCTGTCCCTGCCGCATACAGGATGAGTAGATTTTCAATCGCGCAGCCAGAAACGAGCCATTGTCGAGCCCAGTGAGACACAACAACAAGTAGTACCGTAAACGATGTCGCAACAAGCGGCAATGTCAGGCCTAGTGCAGATTGTTCCTGGTGATTGCGAGGTCGCTTTCGTGGCAAGATGATCGGGTTAGGTGCCATGATCAGTTTGGTTTGATGACGGAGCTCTCTCCACTAGTGCATGCTTGATACTGCTGCCATGGATAAGCTGAAAGAATCGTTAGGTCAGTGCAAAGGAACGAATTTTTTGTAGCAATGTCCATGACAGTATTGTTGTGCTGAGATATTCCAGAGTGGGAAGTTGATACAACTACGTCATGCTGTATTCTGATTGGCTGTCGTCAGTGGTCGCTGAAAAGTACGAGGAAGGAGTTTGTACCTGATTGTAGAGCGCATCTCAATAGGGTCTTGAGACTTCTGTTGTCATTGCACATCCTTGCAGAAGTTGAAGGTCGAGCAGATATACGGTACGGCGAACAGTACTTTATCAATTTCAGCATGTTGTTATTGGCTTGTGGTAGAATGATAGTATGAAACCTGTTTCACACAAGAGAACACTGGCAACATCGGACTTGTTCTCTGCAAAAGTCACAAGCAAGACCTCTTCTTCTTCTGGTGTGGCACGTTTCCTCCATGCCAACTGGTATGGATTAGGATGTTTCTGGCAACTTTTGATTGCTTCCTCACGCTCAGAATTGATAGTCTGGTTGTTGCCGCATACGTGCCGGACACACATATCCCCTCTTGAAGGATGTCGGAAATCGAGTCTGCACGAATTAATATTGAGTCTTTACCTGTCACATGATAATATCGTCTTGTCACACTTGATCCTCTTCGTTTTGTAAAGTCGAGGCACGTCGATTTATCAGTCACACCTCGTTTGCACATTTCAGGTTCATGCCAGCAGTCGTAGTCTTGCGACGATAGTGCTTCTTGCGGCTGTCAACCAACAAGTTCACTGCATAATCTTAGCAATCAATTGGTGACGTTTTCACAAACTGAAGTAAGAATCCGACGCAGATACAACCAGCAAGGCAGAGAATGCGGAAGTGATTGTCATCATTGAACTGAACGCAACCGTACTACGACCGCGCGAAGTTAGATTTTGAATGGCAAAAGCAAGTCTGAACCTTATCACTGTAAGACGTACAAGCGGCTGATGAGCACGATATCAGCAACTGTAGCATGAGATGCTGAAACCCTTCCAAGTATTGTGCAAAAGGATAAGGGAGACAACATGCATAAGGGCAAGCTAAACAGATGGCTAGACGGTAGAGAAGATAGGCGAGCGTTAGAAGTAGATGTTAGAGGGTTCTAAGACATCGAGCAGGCACATCTTCAAGATCGCAGGTGCCTAAAAGCTATTCTTGAAGCAGATAGCGTGCCAACTCTCTTGTGCCAAGAGGTAACGCCTCAACTAATTTCGACGCGTCGATACCGTCGTTGACCACGCGTCAACAACAATGTACTAGGAGTGACACTGTATACGATGTGTCTGAACGCGGGGTATACTATAAGTCTTCGCTTTCCTGCTCATGATTTCTGCTAGCGTCAAGTCGGAAATTGGCTGCCGAAGAGCGGCGGC
The DNA here is from genome assembly GCA_030247915.1 of Neophaeococcomyces mojaviensis. NCBI lineage: Eukaryota > Fungi > Ascomycota > Eurotiomycetes > Chaetothyriales > Neophaeococcomyces > Neophaeococcomyces mojaviensis. The sequence continues at coordinate 74,669 of JAPDRQ010000060.1, forward strand.
ATAATGATCAACTGATACTAATCGACGAAAGAAGAATAGAAGTCGAGCGATGCAAAACTTGTGTTACCTATTGCTTCTGAGAGCCGTTTCCGGTCGAGGCATTTCAGGGAGTATTCTCGACATTTCAAGCGCCACAAGCGCAGCAGCTCAACCAGTCTTGTCAGACTCAAACTTCAGTGCATGAGCAGGATTAGGATTAGCCATTGCGAAGCATAAACCTGAAACCTGAATACGTTGCAATCTCAAACGGTCGAAGCATGTTTACTGGCGGACGGCCAGCGCCCAGCCTGAGGTTCATAGGGTAGTGGTTCCGCTGTTCAGATTGAATGACTCTCAGATAATCAATAGGTTGCGGGAGGAAGGTGAGAGTGGGCTGGCTACGATCCACTGGGATTTATGGTGAAAGTCACCGAGTGTAAGGGCTGCCCGAAGATAGACAGCCAAGTGGCGTGTTCTTGACAACAGATTTTTGAACACAAAACTGACTTGCTGAAGGTAGAGGTCCAAAATGCAGACAAATTGTTGACTCAGATACACGCTATTTCACACTCTCGCGATCTTCTCCCGCTGCGCTCGCAGCTCACTAGCCATAATGTCCTCCTGTTCCACCTTCTTCACTGGATACTTGTTGAAAAGCCAAGCAAAAACCAAAGTCAGAATAGAACACATCCCTAGCCAGGTTGTCGTCGTCGCAAAGCCAGGAATATAACCATGCTTGGCATCCTTACTAGGCCACAACCACGAACCGTAGATGGACGAAGCGTTCCCTATGCTGTTGATGAGTGCAATCGCGATGGCTCTCTTTTCTGCTGGATGAGGTATAACATCTGCAACCCATGTCTTCACTAGCGGCGAGCAGCCGTAAATCGTACCGAAAGCGAAGATCGTGAGGATGTATCGAGTCATCTTATCTGTAGTCAGAGTGACTGCGATGAAGAGCACGGTGCCAAGACCGGAAAGACCGGCAAGGAAAGGCCACTTCGTTCTGTACCTATCCGCAAGCCAGGCACAAACAACAATGTAAGTCAACGCCGCAGCATAGGGGGGTATTGTGTGATACTGTCCTGAATGACCCTTCCAACCGAAGCTGCTGATAAGCGTGGGTATGAAGTAACTCATTGTTTGAGACCCGGTCACTAGAGTGAACAGGATGCATTGAGCCCAAGTGCGCCAGTCGCTGACGCACATCTTAAAGGCTTTCCAATGGGACAGGCCTTCTCCATGAGCACCCTGGGTCAGTGCAATGCCGTCCATTGCAAGCCGATTGCAGGCAAGGATGGTTTCTTCTTCATTGAGGAATCTTTTGCTCGTGGAAGGATAGTCGGGCATGAGAAAGAAGATGACGGTAGCGGCAACGATTGAGGCGATACCTTCGAGGATCTGAAAAGATTAGAAGAATTCAAAATATGCTGTGAACCACTCACAAACAACCATCTCCACCCAGCGAGTCCGGCAGCGCCATCCATATACTCTGTAATCAGACCGGCTAGCAAACCAGAAATTGCGCCAGCAAGCGGCACGGAGGTGTAGATGAATGCGTATCGTGTTGCTAGTTCGTATTTGCGGTACCATGACGAAAGGTAGAATGCACAACCAGGAGCAAAGCCAGCCTCAGCAACACCGAGGAGGAATCGCAGTCCTGCAACTTGACCCCAGTTCTGTGTTGCACCCATGCATGCTGCGACAGTGCCCCAAAATATACCGAGTCCAGGAAGGTACACGTGTGGTCGAACTCGGGTCAGAATCATGTTGGAGGGGACTTCGCAGATGAGATAGGAAATGAAGAAAACTATGACAATGATGGAGTATTGGTTGGAGGTAAGGTTGAAGTCATCTTCGAGACCTCCTGTTTTGGCATTGCTTGAAAATGTCAGTTGAAGGTGTACGATGGGTAGCAAACAACCATACCCGATGTTGGCGCGATCAAGAAAACCAAGCAGGTAGAGAACCCAGACACATGGCTGCTAGACGTTAGCAGTGTTACAATGGGGATTGCTGTACATACAATTAATCGCCAGTCAAGCTTGCGCAAGAGGGCTTTCTCTTCAGGTGAGCCCGGAACATACTGCTGAGCCAGTTGACGAGCATTGTCGATGTCAGCTCCTTTCTGCTTGTCATCGATGGAGTGAACAGATTCGGCGATTTGCTCGACATGATTGTCGGCCACTTTGTCTAAGGAAGCCATTATGAGTGTCGAAGTTCGATGCTCAGAAATGGTTGAGATGTGTGACTGGTCGAGACATTTGTATAGTATTAGATTCCTCTTCTTTTTGCTTTCTCTTCCCCATGGGGGTCGGCGGTTCCACCGAATATGTTATTCACGGGCAGCTCGCGTGCACCACATGCAGTACTGGAGGTGGAGCCATGACTATGTGCAAGGAAGTTGACTCGCGGTCCAGACTTCTGGGAACATAGCATGATTCTACTGCATGGCTCGGAGGCAAGTGTTCCACTATCCACTGTTGTCCATCGCAATAAAGTCCAGCTCAGTCGGAACTACTGCGAGGTGAAGCTAGCGGCAATGCTCTTCCGAAGTTGATGCTTGGCAAGCTATTTGATGCTTCATTCATGAATCATTGGTTCTTCTTTTGCCGTCCGATCCACTAGCGACCGAGAAAAAGTCCTGTTTCGTCGGCGAATGCGCCGACTTCTGTTACAGTGCTGTTGCGTGAGTGAATAGATTGGTGATCTCTTCGCTGCATGCGCCCAGTACTCCGGTTCCGCATGCAAGGCTATTTCAACCCGGAGCATGACCGGCTGGATCACAGTTCGGTGCTGGCGCCGAAAATATACTGGGAACGGTTGGTTTCCTCTTATACCTCCAGGAAAGAGATATTGCTTCTTTACAGAAAGCATTGTAGCTCGATAGAACAGTTCAAAAACTCATCAACCACCACGATTCGCAAAATACCTAAATAACTCTTAGTATATCTTTCATCATCATTATGGCTGTAACAAAGACAGAGCAACCACGGCGTCCCCGTGTTGCGATGACTCTAGGAGACCCGGCGGGCATCGGCCCAGAGCTTATTGCCAAGCTTTTGAGCAATGCCGATAATCTCGAGAAAGCAGATATTGTCGTGCTTGCAGATCGTTCTGAAGTTGCATCTGCTGCCGCTGACGCTGGTGGCGTTCACATTGCGATCTCGGAAGTCGCCGGCCCTCATAGTGTGCAGGTTCTTGATGATACCACCGCCGTTAGCATTCCTCGTGCTGAAGTGTCGAAAGCCGGAGGTGAACGCTGTCTCTACCAGTTCCGGCGAGGCCTTGCAATGGCGCAGCGGGGTGAAGTTGATGCAATTGTTTTTGCGCCACTAAATAAGAGCTCGCTTCACCTTGCCGGGATGACGGAAGAGGATGAGCTGAGATGGTTTGCGAATCAATTACACTTCAAGGGCACCACAAGCGAGATCAACATTGCTGGGTCATTATGGACGGCAAGAGTGACGAGTCATATTGGAATTGAGAAGGTTGCTGGCCTGATCAATAAGCAGTCGACGCTGAACGCAATCGAACTGTTAAATCGATTGAGGTAAGTCCAGCATATTTTTCTTTTTGGGAATACTCCTGACATGGAACTAGGTGGGAGTCCGGCATCGAACGGCCACGCCTTGCAGTATGTGCATTGAACCCTCACAACGGAGAGAACGGCAATTTTGGCCGACAAGAAATTGATCACATCAGACCGGCTGTTCAGCTGGCGCGGGAAAAGGGCATCAACGTGGAAGGACCATTCCCATGCGACACCATCTTCCTGAAGCGAGAGAAGTATGATGGCATCGTGACGATGTATCATGACCAGGGTCAAATTGCGCTCAAGTTGCTGTCGTTCGAAGGAGGTGTGACAGTTCAGGGTGGACTCCCAGTTGTCATCTCGACACCAGCTCACGGTACTGCATTTGATATTGCTGGGAAGAACCTTGCAAGCGTGGTGAGCACGCAGAGTGCGTTTGATGTTGCTGTAACGATGGCAGCAAGAAGGATATCAAGAGAAGGGATGGAAGAGGAGGTGATGATGCCTGTGAAGGCACTACCGAAAGTGTCAGCTATTGAAGTTCACGCATGCTGCTAAGGACATGGCCAACCGGTTTGGTTGATGTGGTAATGGGTCTGGTCATAGATTTTTGTATACTGATAGCGAGTCAAAATTGAAAGTCCTGATATTCTGTCTGCCAAAGGAAGTTGTCATCGAAGCCCCAGTCAAAGTTGCCAGCCATGCTGATGCTAAGTGGATCATTGTCGAAACCGTCAAATGTCGTGGCATTTTCAAGAAAACCCATATCCAACGTTGCAGGTCTAGCTTCGGCTGGATTCAGTCTGTTCTCATTCCTTGAAACTGGTCGGGATGGTAGTAGCCCGGGATTTGCTGCAATTCCTGCTCGGATACTGCCCAGTCTGGAGAACACAAGATGATCCGCCTCCATCCTGAAGCGTTGTAGTAGTTCATTAAGACCCACAACAATGTGCTTTGCCAGATGTCGTTGACTCACATGTTCTCCGACCAGTGCCAAAACATCGGTGAAGTCTTGAACCAGTTTGACAGCATCACCAGTGTAGAAGGTAAGACCCATAGCTGAGAGATCCTTAGGCACGAGGACACTCATGCCATCCTGCGTTCGGGTACCGAATGCAATGGCCATTTTGAGGATGAATGAAGCACACATAGCAATCATGGTGTGGGTGAAGATAGGCAGACCGAAAAGAGCTCTGTTGAGATCCGGCTCTTCGATAATTAACTTTAATGTGCTGGTGGCTGCTGAGATGGCGGTATTCGCGGCTTCCCTTCGATCCCAACTCGGTGTGTCTTGAAACTTGATGCCTCGCAAGGACATGGAGTTGAGATGAAAGCGTGCAAAGTGATAGTACAGGACATGCCCTTTGAGCGGATATGAGCCATAGGTTGGCATGTCGGTGTGCTTTGATTGAAACTGGACTCGCCACTGGTCAATTTGAACGTTGAGTAGGCGTAACTTTTCAAAGTCTGATTCATCGAGTTCCTGATCCGGATCACAGCCATACAGAAAGTAGGCCTCTGCCAAGATTCGGAAGACGTCGACTTGGGCTATCAATCTCATATCCCCATTGGTGGCTTGATGGCTAGAAAGAAACTTGTCGACATTTCGAATAGCAACATCATCGTGCATGAGAGGTGGTCGGCCGTATGCAATGGCAAACTGATGGTCACAGACATAGAGCACGTACCATAGGCGGAGACGTTCGTGAGAGTCAGTCCTCCCACGCCGATGCAGATTCATCTCGGTAGCGATACGTACGGCACGGCTCACGATGCGCCAGCTCATATTGGTGATGTAGAATGCGCCAATACACAAGCCGCGGATGTCGTCCAGATTCTGAGCTCTAGCTAGGCATGATGACTTGACGACTGAGACGAAGACATCGTAGGTGGTCTGCACAGATCTCTTCTCCGGTCTGTGAAGGGCAGCTACCGTCAGGACAGCGGCCGTGAGCAGGGTTGAAGATTGCCTTGACTCTGCCAGCGTTTGGTGGGAGCAAAGGGCACCACCCCAGAGGAGGGGATTGATGTGGTCGCGGTAGTGGTTGAAGAGATCCTGCGATTCGGAAAGTGAGATAATGCCTTTGTCGATGAAGTCGAGCTCTCTTGTAGTGGCCACGGCGTGCGAGTTGCGTGTTTCAGTCAAGCTGTAGAGGTTGCTCATAGGAGGGAGAACGAGATCCGAGTCGTCTTGCACCGAAGGGGTTTCATTGGCAATGTCTGTAGGGGAGACAGTGCTCGCGGTTGTCACACTGGGGAGAGTGCCATTGCTGAACTTTGCCAGCTCTGGAAGATTGTTTTGTCGCAGTAGGTATTGCACGGCAGCCTTGAGCTGGTCCAGACCGGATGTCGTTTGGGCCTTCCATCTACCCAGTGTCAGAACAGTGGTGGCCTCCAGCACAAGACTTACACTGCATCATCATCAATGAATTTCTGGGCAAAGTTGTATGGGACGCAATCAATTCCTTTCCTCAAGCATTTGTTGCACGCAGTCTGCCCAGCTTGTGTTTCACACCTGATCTTATGCTTCTTGCATTCCGCGCCTGCGAGCATGAGCTTGAACTCGGCCAGCCAAGGGTATTTTGCGTACAAGCTCTTGTCAGTCGAGATTCCGGTGTTGGAGTGCCATTGTGCTGATCAATGTCTAGGCGCGGTCGTTTATTCGTGGTCATGGCCGCTTCGGAACATGCTGTGACACGCACTTGCACGTGGCTGGTCAATCGAAAGGCGGATGGGAAGGGTTCAATCCACTCAGATACAGATATAAGATCTCATGGAATGTCCTCGGGTGTGGAATTGCTTGATTTGGGACACCGGCCCGTTCGCCGATCTGCTTCCCCGTCATGCTCGGAGGGATAGTCGACCTGAAATCAACCCCCGTGAAACGTACAACTCGAGTTGGGTCATTCGTGTATGATCGCAGTGCGAAGATGAAAGCTCATTGTCAATGTTCTGGTAGGTACACCTGCGCAGTGATGGCCGCGCTCCTGCACAACGAGTCGCAAAGGACTGCGCGGAAAGCGCGAGGCAGGATTAATGATATTCCATTGGCGAAACTCGATCCGACAGCGGTGCCTTTCCGCGTCTCGGAGACCGCGTTCTGTTCCAGATCGCTTGTGGAGGAAGCGCAATGGATTGCTTTATTATGCTCTGATCTCCCACAGTCGAGCAAGTTCGTGCATCTCCTGTTAGGAAGAGGCGAACGCATATCTACCGTACAAGCAAAATTGTGCATGTGGAATTTCACTTTTGCCTTTTCTACATCTCCTGATGGCGTGTCTTTGACGTGATATGTTGCCTAGCTCACCCTGTTTCTCGCAATACCTTTGAAGATGAGCCGTCTTGTAGGGAAGCAACATGATGTGCAAGTAGCTGAGTGCCATTTTGTGCGGAAAGCAATCCATTTTCGACCAGGTAACAATTTATCCGAAGTGACTCTAGAACACGGAATGTCGAGATCCCTTTACTAGCACGCAGACGTGTTCCATTGGTTTTATTCATCCGAAACTCCTTAGCACACTCGCATGGATTGCGCGGCATCCGCTTCTACTGACTATTACAGACAAACTTTTGATGTGGCCATGGCAGCCATATATAATGCCGGCCTCTAGAATTACTCCCAGGATCGTTCTAACCATACCGGCATTGTCGTGATTAGGGTCGTTACACTCGCAGTTGCTGCTACATGAAGAAGCAGGTCGGCACCATGAACAAAAGCACTGACGGTTTCCAGTGGACCGAAGCTGCTGGCCTCGAGTCTGGCCTCCCAACACTAGGTGCCATACAGCCTCAGCAACGAATCACCAAACCAAAGCATAGCTTCGATGTCATTGTCATCGGAGCAGGCTATGCCGGACTCACCGCTGCGAGAGATCTTACCACCTCCGGCCATAGCGTCCTCCTCGTAGAAGCACGAGACCGCATTGGTGGTCGAACGTGGTCATCAAACCTTGGAGGATACCCGTTTGAGCTGGGCGGCACCTGGGTCCATTGGAACCAACCACACATATATCGAGAGATCAGCCGGTACAATCTACAGGACGATCTTGAGAACAGCCACGACCTCAGCGGAGGAATCAACTCGTTTGTGTTGAAGGAAGACGGCAACACCCACAACTTTACTCGAGCTCAAGAAGGTGAACTCATGAGCGACCTTATCGGGAAACTTGTCAACGTTGACGGTGCCTTGGGCCGGAAACTCATGCCAATGCCAGGAAGTCCCTCACTAGGCAAAGATGAAATATTCGCCAAATACGATGCTATGTCTTTGGCCGACCGTATTGCCCAACTAGATCTCACCTCTACCGACAAAGCAATACTCGAAGGCTTTCTTTCGATCACCTGCGGCTCCAAGCTGGAGGACGCCAGCTTCGGTGAAATGCTCCGATGGTGGGCGCTTAACAATTACGACATGCAGCTGTTCATGGAGTTGTGTCTGACGTACAAATTCCGATCCGGCCAGTCAAATTTTGCCCGAAAATTCTTCGATGAAGCTCTCTCAACAGGAAGGCTAGATTATGCTTTCAGAGCCGTTACAAGATCTGTGACCGATGATGGCACTTCCGTGACTGTGACAACGGGGACGGACAAGTTCAGAGCTAAGCGTGTGGTTTGCACCATCCCGTTGAACTGCCTCAAGGACGTCTCGTTCTCGCCACCTCTCCACCCTCTCAAGCTAGAAGCATCAAAACTCGGCCATGTCAATCAAGTTTCAAAGACCCATGTCGAGTGCGCCAACCCCGAGCTCCGCTCCCTGTCTGGCACTATTGCACGCCCCTACGACAAATTGACATACATCTTTGGTGACGGCACCACCCCGGCAGGAAATACCCATCTCGTATCCTTTGGCAGCTCTCTTGACGGTGTCCATCTGCAGGCGGAAGACGATGTTGAGGATACAAAGAGGGCCTTTCGAGCGTTTGTGCCGGATAATCAAATGGACATCAAGAGGGTGGTGTTCCATAACTGGTCAAGGGATGACTTCTCGAAAGGAGCATGGGAGTGGTTAAGGCCAGGCATGATGAGCAGAAAGCCCTATTTAGACCGACTCAGGGAGAAGCAAGGGAATGTGCATTTCGCAAGTGCGGACTGGGCCTTCTTGTGGAGGGGTTTCATTGACGGTGGAATCGAAGATGGAGCGAGGGTAGCTATGGATGTAAAAACGGACTTGGCACGTATAGCTGGACGGAGCAGTAGGTTATAATCAGTTGCTAGCGAATTCAAACTTTGTACAGCTCCATCACAAGTGTAAACTGAAACTCTGATGACACGCTTGCCGACCAGGTAGAACATGCGACGTTGGAGGTCGAAACAGTGCACGGAATTGATATTTTCCTTGTCCCCTAGCACGGATATCAAGCATGTGTTGAGTGACAGTGGCGATGAATTCGAGTGAGGCTGAACCTTGCGACGGCAACGGAAAGGATGGACCTTGTGCATCGATGCTCGTGATCCTGCCTGATACATTTCCCGCAAATTGTAGAACACAGCTTGATGGCTCGACAAGTTTTGTTAGGCTCCAGTGAAGATCTCAGACGTTGACGTCTACCAAGGCGTTCGCAACTGTGAACATCGGCGAGAAAATGCCAGTTGAGGCTGAATTGACCAAGTCGGTTTAGCTTCAGACACTGGTGCCTGAGCTGAGGACTATGATCAATCCGGGACTTCAGCTGACAGTCAAGGTATAAAAGTGTGCTTATTGCTTGCCATCGTTTCGTATGACCCGCGTAGAGAACTTTAGTCACAAGTCACGATGGCTGCTCCAGAACTCACGAACTCGACTCGCACTTTATCGCTTCTCTCCTTGCCTGTCGAAGTTCGCCATATCATCTACGATCGGGTCTTCTCGAAGCGCAGTATCATAGTCCGCGACAAGTTAAACCCGCCCGATGCCTACGTCTGTGGTCGCCAATACTGGCACTTCCGCCTCAGCAATCCTCAGCACACCACCGATAGCAGCATTCCGCTACTTCAGGTATGCAAACAAGTCCTTACGGAGGCACAACCATTGCTTCTTAGGCATGTGCCTTCTCATCTGGTCCTTAGTAAGGATCTTCACAACCTTCCCAGTTCCAGATATCATAACCTAGGCGAGTTGGGTGTGCCGCTCGAGCACATTACTCACCTCACTTTCCATATCAAAATCCTTGGAGAGAACAAGAATGCACCCAGGAAATGCCCCGGTCTCTCTGGCTCAACTTTTTCTAGCATCAACTGTTCGTGGACTGAAGACTGTTTCGATGTGATCGATGCCCCGCCACCCGAACCTCAGCGTCTCCCCAACCTCGGAAAAATCCACCAACTCTCACGTTTCGTCAACAGTCTTGCCGCGCTCCGTGAGGTACATATTTACAATACTCTGAAGCACCATTTAAGCCAGCCTCTGGACCAATGCACTTGTCCTATTGCTGGATCTGAATCTTGCAGTTGTGGAAAGTGCCAATGCGACTGCGTCACTTACCCACCGCTTTTGAGGTCAGAAACCGCGCCACTCGCCGGAACTGAGACCGAACTTCGAGAAGGACTGTTGTCCTATTTCCGGACTGCTCTCCCCACCAAGACACTCTCATACTACAAACCGTTCTCCGACTACCACGCAGTCCTCAGTATACTCAGACATGGCGTGCGTGTCTTCCTTCATGACGAGATCAAGATCACGATGCCACTCGATACACATCGTGTTTTACATAAAGGCGTTTGGCACGCAATGTATTGTCTCGCTCCTCCTAAAGATGCAAAATTACCGAAGAACCCGCCCACAGAAGCCGTGGAGGCTCCGAGGCAGTGGAAGTCGAGGCAGGCCAATGAAGGGATGGCCGAGGGCAAATCAGGGTCGGAAGAGGGTAGAGGACGGAAAGCTGTTGATGGCGTACTTCCAAGTTTCGATTTTGATTCATTCCTGAAAGATGATTTTTCATTCCTGAAAGATGATGAAAGCGGAGATGAAGATGGAACAAACTTGATGGGTGGGCTTGTGGAGAGACCTCTAGTGGAGTTTGAGGCTGGCCTGCATTTGAAGATTGTAAACAAGGCCGATTTTGGTAAGGTCGTCGATCGGAACGCCACAGAAACACAGCCAGACGAAATTTACGAGGACCTATGGAAATGGGATTAGTAAGCCTGAGGGATGAAGAGCTGAATATACGAAGTCGGGGTACACGCACGATCGAAGACCTTTGACTATCATACATGTTGCTCATTCGAATTAGTATTATCCTAGAATTTAGTCTCACTCGTCAAGTAGCACTATTCATCTCCCGGCGGAAACTCCTCAAATTGTTCACACCCTTCCAATGCACTCAACCAAGGCACACGGTACTTCACCCAGATCTCCTGCTGCGGTTTTCCCTCCGTACCAACATCCTCACTCCCGTCAAGTGTTCCTGCGAAGACAATCTTAAAGCCAGCAAAACCAGCGGCCGTCTTGTAGATTGTCGAAGGACAAGTGTCACAGCCATGAAACTGCATCGTCATGCCCACTAGGGAAATTAGGAGTTAGCAAATACCTTCCATCTCGTGAAAGTACTGTAGCAGGAAGTCAAGAACGACTAACCCTCATGGACAGCGTCGGTGATTTTAGGCGCAGTAGTGTTCATCTTGACATTGTTCTCGGGGACGAGGATGGCAGTGAGGTAGGGACTGCCGGTGAGTTTGCGACAGGTCAGGCAGTGGCAGATGGCCTATTAGAGGTAAGCCTGAGGGAATCGCATACTTACATGAAGCAATGGTGAAGTGTCTGTACCTTCAGCGCTGCCTGATCATATTCGTAGGTCAATTTGCCGCAGATGCAGCTTCCTTTAGGCATGTTGGGTCGGAATCGAAAAATGTGAATACTTTGAAACAGCCGGCTTATGTTCACCGTGAAGTCAAATGGGAATATATGGGTGACTGCCGAAGGGAGGAGAGCGTGTGTGAGCAGGAGATGTGCATGTTTCAATCGGCGTCGCTGGCCCGAATCTGATGTTTGAATCCTCCATCCTGCGTAGGCAACAGCATGGTTGGCATGTGAAGCGAGCTGGAACTTTCTGGCCTTGTGGTAGAGGAGGATGGTAGCGAACCATGAAATCCACAAGTTAAAGGACAAGGTAAGCGAAAATATCGCTTGTGGCTGACAGGAATTGACTTGGCCCGAATGAACGGATTGACCAATTGCTGAGCTTCTACAGCTCTAAATTTGTCCAGCTTTCGGTAACAAAGCTCACTGTGTTCAGTGTGTTCAGTCCAAGCTTGTACACGTAAGCACTGAGTTGCGACCTCATTTTGTCTCTAAACAGTTCAAGACCAACTTCAGCTCTTGCTCGTTGAGTAGTTCTGCACAGATCAGACCATAACCACGGTTCGACCTGGCTTTCGCCATTCGGAGATTAGGAAAATCGATTCTGCCATTGCTATCTTATCGTGTCATTACACGGTGACATTTCAGAGCACTTTACTGGTGTTTCGGTATGCACGGTCACTCTCAACGGGTAAAAGATCAGATTATCCTAATGCACCTCAACTCGTAACAGCGGCAGATATGGATGAGAACACACTGTCCATATTTTCCAATTGCATGCAACCCTCGTCACCAGGCCTTGCACTGAATCATACCCTCACCCACACGACTTCCAGAAAGCAGTGATGATCGCCGAGCAAAATGCTGGAAGGTATCGCTTTCTTTCAACTTCCTCAAACATGACATTGGTGGTAACATCAAACCTCCTCAAGTCGAGTTCGCAAGGTTTCAACCACCTTCAGAGTTAGTCCCACGCATGTCCCAACCTCAGCCGTCAGGTTCACGACTGTCAGCATGTGAGGATTTCCAGCTTTGCATACCCAATATGTTTGAGCAAGAAGCAGGGTGAGCTCCAGAACAAACTCTGATCTTCATTGACCTACCTCATTCCAAGTCACTCTGATCCATATTTCTTATGAACAAACTCATCCACTTCACCATGTTAATGTGACTCTTCATTGACACAAACTCGTCCACAGTATGAATATTGCCCAAACCGAAGCTCTCTCCGTCCCATCCGGCTGTGAAGCGAAAAATGTGTTTTGAGACATTCCAATAGTACCTTGTGTCCGTATTACCAGTCATAATTCCGGGCGCAACAATAACATCCTCACCGTACAGAGCTCTGGTGGTGCCCGACAGGACGGTCCACGGTGAATCCAGCCTGGTATCTGTGGGTGTCACGGGTGCTGGCTCGAGTGTGTTAGGATCCGCATATAGCATGATCGAGCGTGGCGACTCTTTTGCGTTGTCAAAGGCGTGGAGGGTAAGGTTATATTTCTTTGCAATGGGCTTTGCGAGCTTCGCGATTTTGTCATGGATGTCAGAGGAATGCTCGCCAACGTTGATTCTGTGGTTGATTATTGCTGTGGTGCGTTCGGGAAGGGCGTTGACTTTGACACCACCATTGATGACGTCTGCTGCAATGGAGGTTTGCATGAGATACTTGATAGCTGGGCCTTGCTTGGCGGCTTCGATGGCGAGATGATCTTTCTTGTGTTTACAGATGCTAGTGCTTTTGTTGCGTTTGTGTAGTAGCTTCTTCAGATTCGATGGAAAATTTGGTGCATGTTCTGCGCCACAGGTGAGAAGGCCCAGATATGGGTTTTGGTCGTCGAGATGTGTGCTGTAGTGGTCAGCTTCAATGAGTGTGATGAGCTCGCTCATAACTCCAATGCCGGTGTGATCAGGTGGAATAGAAGAGTGTCCTCCGGGCATGCGGATTGTGATGTGTACGTCTGCGTAACCCTTTTCGCCAACGCCAGGGAGGGCAACTCGCATGCCCCACGTTTTGTCAAAGCCGGCGCCTTCATCAACGATTACGGCAACACCATCATGTCCATACCTCTCAAGGATGAAGGGAGCAAGGTGACCAGCACCGTTGCGTCCACTGATTTCCTCATCAAAGCCAGACGACAACAGTACTGTCCGCTTTGGCGTGAAACCAGCTTTGACCAGCTCTTCGATTGCCTCGAGAATTCCGATAAGTTGGTTTTTGCAGTCGGATGCACCACGACCCCAGACGAGTTTGCCGTCGTAATGTCCTGAGAAAGGCGGAAACGTCCAGGCATCAATTGTGTCCTTTGGCACCGGCACCACATCTTGATGAGCCATGAGGAGAGTGGGCTTGAGACTTGCATCTTCACCTTGCCAGGTAAAAAGCAAACCGTGGGTGTTGACAGCCTCAACAGTCAGCGCTTCGTGCACTTGTGGAAAAGTCTTCTTCAGGTAGATGGCAAAATCATAAAAGATTTCCCATCGCTTGTCCTCACCAACCGGGCCGAGGTCATCGAAACTCTCGGTAGGAACCTGAACAGCACCAGAAAGGCGTGCGATACTCACGTTCCGAAAAGCATCAGAATCAATATATTTTACCATATCAGACAATTCTTGAGACTGGTTGTTTGGCAACAGGGACGGAATTTGATGACATGCTTCGCGAATTGAAAGCTCGTGAGTATCGAACCTTTGAACAGAAGGTTGAACCCAACGGAGGACGAGGTGAACAAGAAGAAATGTGACTAGGATAACAAAGAACCATCGTGGACTTTTCTGCGCTTCCGATGGAGATTTTCTCCCATCCTTGAGCTCAGTGTTAGTGACAGGCAGTCGGTGGTCTGTGCCAGAGACAGATTTTGTCTCGTGTTGCCAAACGTGAGCCATGATATTTAGTTTTGACGTGAAGCTAAACAATCTGGGATACTTTTTTGATGCTGATGTTTTTAAAGGCGCGAAGCTTTAGAGTCAAGCAAACGGTGGAGCTATCCGACTGGCATTCAGCCGGCCAGAGTACCTGCCTATCTGGGATTAGCATACTTATGATCTAGATTGCCAATTAAATCGCGAACTGCGACTGAGAGCAACCCCTGAACATTCTGGATTTCTTACAAATGCAAGCTCTCATCCTTTTTCAAGGCAGCAAGAGGGCTTATCGGCCGGTATTCACCTGTTAGAGAGTCTGAGTGTTCGATCTTTTTACTCCGCTTCAACACAACGAGCACGAATGGCCCGAATGCCCTCGTTAAGCCAAGATAACACCTTGACCGTGTTGATTCAGTCCTGACGATCGAACAAGCCGAATCTGTACGATCGCACATCTACACGAAACACTCTTGAGAAGCTGTCTTCCCGAAGCACCAAAAGGAGGGTCGAGCTCATGATGGTACCTGGTTGTTTGGTTATTCGTCATTGAGGTACATAAGCGATGGGCATGAGAAAGACCTGAACGGGCTCTGATAATATCAATAGTTGATACATTTAGAAGATGCTGCAGAGGAAGTACTCGCTTGTCTGGCTCCGGTGAGCGTTGCACCTCCTCAACAAAGAGAACGCATTAGGGATGGCTTGCAATGCTGTCACGGCGTAGCCCTACTGGTCGTACGCATGGAGACGGCATCGCATCATCAGTAGCAGCAGCAGTCACGCAATCTCTGAGGTACACAGCAAGAGCGCCATCAAAATCAGTAGGACCAAGTTAAGAACTTGAAGGAGGCGGCACTGTACAACGATTCTGATGGCGCGCCCTGCTAAAAGGCATTTATCGAAGGAATGTGGTGAGTGGATTGAGTATGGATAAGAGATGAAGTAACTGGCGGTACGAGCCTGGCGTTGCGCCTGGAATGTGGGAGCAGAAGGTAAACACACTAATGAAGAGAGGCCTTGAACTTTGAGATGTTTGTCTACATGAATTGTGTCCGTTGGATACGGTCACAATCATAGAGCTGGTTTGCAAGGAATAGGTGTACTTGATTAGACCGAGGGAGACGCCCTGCATTTCAGTTGAACGTTAAATAGATAGCAATAGTAATAGTGATTCCGAACACCAATGGAGATGGCGTCCTGAGCAGGGCTTCTGCTCTTCCCTGGCTACCCAAAGTCAATCGCTGTTTGCTGTAGCTATCTGCTTCGTGGAGCTTAATGAAGCTGATCGGACTGTTTGGCCGCTGTCCTTCGTTGATAATGTGCTGATAAATTTGGAGTGCTTCATGCCGAGGATAACGTTCAAACCTTCTCTTCTTCTTGCTTCTCCTTTCGATTTGATTAGCTCGCAGCACTATGCAGCCTCGCCTTCTGCTGCCTATCGAAATTCAATTTAATTTCTCATGCTTGCCTTACGGAGCGCCTGACGAGATGCAAATGCCGCTGATAATCAGCCAGATTTTCTGCATCGTAACTTTTGCAACATCTAGCAGCGCAACCAAGTCCATGCGTCAAAGTTGGCGATTGGGACCTCGGTCAGAAAATGAAGCTTTCACGCAACCCAACCAGGGAACCAATTACGGATTTCGACGGTTGAGCTCATGCGAACTATCTAACGTCCAGATTATAATAGACGCAATACTAGGTGGCACCAATTTCATGATAACGCTTGTTCTTTAGCAATAGTCATACATGGATTACGAGGACGTTGATGGTAACCTTTCATACTACCTAGTCCAAGATACAACGATATTCCACTAGGTCTTCACAAAGAAGTAGGAGAAGGAGTTGCGGAAGGAACTACCAAATGGCAGAGTGAACTGTATCCTAGGTGATTAGCGGTTAGGCTGAAAGCGGCTCATCGGACTTCGTGGAGTTGATGGGTTAGCACGGTCCATGATTGACTCTTTTCGGCTGTGTGCATGACGCGGCTACGTGGGTAAAGGCAATCCCAATCACAGGCTCTTTTCATCTTGGCCGCCTGCATTTGAACTGTCTATTCCCTGCTGAAGGTCAAGCGGTAGTGAAATGAACAAGGGCATTTGCCTCTAAAGCTGATTGTGGTTTGGACCAAGCGAACAGGTGGGGAACTTGAATGTCTCTGAGCTAAGTTGTTAGATGAAAGTTTGTCCTAGCATAGCCCGTATCCACTTATGCGACAAGCGGGTGACAAAGTACATTTTCTGCGTCCGTGCGTTGTGCTAGGAAATTATGTCACATCGGCATGATCCATTTTCTTGCGGCAGTCAGCGTGCAGATATTCAGTCGTTAACGTTTGCTATGCCCAGGCCTCTATCAGTAACAAACATTATTAGAGCAGCACCTAAACGAGCCTACAGCAACATGACTGGTAATACGACAGATAGTGTCTACACATTCAACAGACACCAAAGCTTGGTTTGAGAAGGTCGGTCATGGAGCTAAAATTTTCCTTCTCCCAATTCGTTCTTGAATGACACTAGCCGTTCAGTGGCCGTGTTCTATCCAGTTTCTTGATCGTCCTTTGTAACATTGTGCTGCCCCAGCGCTTAGTTTGAAATGAATCAGCGACATTAGCCCCGCGCTTGACCCAACCAGCATGCTGAACATTGATCCATCCCCGAGACCTCAGCGATAACCACCAGTATCTAGAGTCGATCCATCAAGCTCTTGGAATTATCTCTTCTTTTTATTCTGTGCATTGTGATTACGGACGGTGTATAAAACTTAATGTCGTCGAGTTTGCATCCTTCCAATCTTCTTGAACAGCATGATATTACCGCCTTTCCTTTGGAAATCCACATCAGTAACAGTGAATATCCAGCAATCGTTAAAATTGGGCTGCAGTGTAGAGGTTGTCGTTTGTAACTCTACATTCCGGCAATTTCATCGGATAGGCCGTCGAATGGTGACCGACGCAATTGTTCGACCGAGTCAGAATGCTAACAACGGAACAAATTAATTTCATTTTCCATCATGTTTTTCTACCACCCAAACTACCGCAAGAATGTGACGACAATGAAGAGCACATACAGTGTTTATTAGAACAATTCCTCAAAGCACTGAACCATTTCTCTGTCTTCTCCAGTAACGAAGGCATCACTACCAAATTAACTGCTTGTCGCAAAGCAATTCAAGGTTTGTTGAAAAGGCGCGATCAAAGTGGTAAGTTTGACAAATCACGAGTCTGGAGGGAACTGCAACGGCTGGCAAGAGAACCAGGTAAGCCATCCCAACCTTAGATTACACGCGACTTTGCAGCTGAGGCGACAATAGGAGTCGTGGCCTTTGAGATAAGAGCACAAAATGCGGGTGTCCTGATCTCGAATGATGGCAGCGACAACATGGCTTTCGAGCTGTTCGAGCTTGCACCAGACGCGTCTACGGTAATGGCTACCATCGGCTCTCTGCAACGCTCATTCTTCAGGCGTGTCATCTTGATCCCTCGTCATAGGTATCAAGAGCGCAGCTTCCAAGTTTTTTTGGTTAACATCTTCGACGTTTTAGATACAGAAGAACTTCCAGGTGCAATTCCAACTATTACCAAAGCAGGTTCGGAAGTTCCCGAGATTCGAGATACTGCTCATCCACGCTATGTCACAGAACTCCTTGCAGAGATATTATGTGCCTTAGGGCAGGAAGAGGCTGCTCAAACCTTACACAAGAACACTCGGGACGACGTCCTTTGGAAAAAGTGCTTGCGCCCGTGGCGACGCTCCCCACTATGGCTTCTTGTTCGAGTAATGTTACAGCGCATCTTGTGATGTACCAACAATGAGCATTCACACGACTACAAAAGCCTTATGGTCGTCTTCATGACCTTGATATTAGAGCGCGCGGCAGTGGCTGATATCCCGTTCGAGACACGACAAATGATGAGAGCAAAGATCATCCGCCGCGTTCAGAAATTGAACCTAACTGCTGCTGTAGATTGGTGCATGTACGTTCGCTTCGTTGTCGAAATCACATTTCAACAGGATTCAAGTATTTGGAAAACTTACGAGGGCTTACCTGACCCATACCAAACACGCACTCGATGGGACCAACTCAAGAGCATCAAGAGCGAGGATACCATTTTGTCACTACACAATCTATCGCCATATCTAAGGTCGATAACGCGGCGGGACCAGCACAGCAAGTCTGCTGCGACACCCACTTTGAGCAAAGAACAACGTGTACCACAGTCTCACCACAAAATTCCATTATGCACATTGAAAGAAGCAGGTTCGGAGAGCTCGGCACGTCTGTGGCTTATGGACGTTGAGGCGTGGGTGGAAAAGAATTTGAATGCTTGGTCGGGGATCATCACTGACCCAGACATAGGATGCACTCAGCTTAGTGAACTCATTCAGCACTACCTTTCAACTGCGCATCCGATATACACCAACTACCCGGAAGATTTTTCACGTATGATTCTCACAGTGATGGAGATTTGGGTGCAGCTTGATCGAAAGGCAAATGAAGCTCATCCCATTCTTGCCAACTACACCACAGGCTTCAAGCCATCCTTGTTGGACCCACTGCTACTCCCCTCATGCACCCAGCTTGCGCGGCTCCGCAGAATCGAAATTTACATTGAGAAGCGTGACCGAACAGCTTTACCTCACTGCCCATCAGTCTTCACACAAGAGCCCAGCACAAACACTTTGGCTGTCAGATATTATGAAAATTCCTCTCCACATCAACAGCTGCGCTCCAAAATCGAGGCTGGTGCACGTCAAGTGCGTGAGCTGAAGTTAGCTGAATTGCAGCAGAAACAAAGCGAACAGAAACAAATTTTGAAAGAAACTCAATCGCTCCAATGTCAATGCTTGGAATTGCAAAAAAAATGCCGTCAGACGACATCAAAACATAACAAAACACGGTGCAATCGATGTCAACTCGTGTCAAAAGCGGGCAAAATGAAAATTGACGTCCATGAATGGCCTCTTCCCTCCGATGCTTTGACTATGAAGACTGCAATATTTGAATTGGCAGTACCACCCATCATTCACGTTTGGCGTGAAATGACGTTCATCATTATGCGAGACATCTTTGATGCCACTCGGCAATCTAACTCAAATCCACCCAAGATCTACTATATTCTTGATTATGCCCCATTATTGCCACATGCAAGCTCTATGCGGAGCCGATTTGAGCTAGGATCAACAACCAAGTCGTTTATCAATGCTCACTACAAGAAACGAAAAATTTCTGTGGCGACCGCTGAGAACGTGTGCGTCAATCATGGTATGCAATACACTTACTTTGACCGTCAGTACTCTCTACCAGCTTCCAGGGTATTGTGTGTGTTGAATGTACGGGCAGCGTGTACGTTTCAACTCCCGGCCGGGTCATACGGATCATTACAAGATCTGATATCAGGCACTGAACACACCCCAAACGAAGTTATCGTTTTACAGGCTAACTGCGACCGTGACTTGACTGTGCATGAGTTGGAAGCATTTGGCGAACTACGATCTGGAGAGAACATACAGCTCTACAATGTGGCCTATGAATTGATCAGATCCGTCCTGGACGTCACGAGGGAAGAAGTATCTCTCCTTGTGTTGCAAACCATGTGGCAAGCGGGGCCTTGTGACACAGCTGATTTGCTAGTGTTTCGACGCACACATGCTCCATTGAACAACAGTTCTTTTGCTGGAGATCTGCTATTAGCTGCTGAGGAAGCTCTTGCTAGGCATGAGAGTAACTGGCAACAGTCAATTGCTTTGCATACTCTGGCCGCTGTGGTACAACGTGTACTTTCCTTATGCCCACAAGATGAGGTTCGAGGTCGTTGTATAGTGCTCCTGCGTCGCATGCGAGCGACAACATTGAGCTGGCTGCAAGACTTGGAAAATGCTTTCAACGCCAGTGAAGACGAACAGCAGCGCGTAGATATCAGCCGAAATCTTCTTACTGTGGCTTTGACAGGCTGTTTGACGTTTGATTGCGACTTTTGTCATCAGGAAAGCATTTTGAAAGACGACGATGACTTGGCTGATATGTTTCAGTGTCTCGCCATGGTGAGCAACTACATGCTTCCATCTCACACACTGTCACAACGTGAGAAGAGGCTTGTACGTCGTTGGAGCCGACTAACTCATTCTTTCGAGGAAAGACTACGGCAAGCCATTCTCTCCTCTTCCTCCTCCTCCTCCTCATCTGGAATTGACCGTTTCGTAACACGTGCATGGCCCGACTTCATGTTGGTTGGACGTTGGAAAGTTGTCCCGACAGCAATGAGTTGGATCGAGGCTATCAGTCATGCACCGGGTAAGAAGCAATCGACAGTACACTTTAACCTCCTTCATGGAACACTGCTGGTTGACGGCGATCCTGTCGCACGTCTTCCTTCAGAGATTGTGGAGCATCCTACCTATCAACGCTTGTTTGGTGCGGTAAGCATATCAACCTTGCCATAGGAGATGGCAGATCTAATTGTCAATAGCGCATTTTTGATGTATTTCCATCAAGTATGACAGGGATGCGTTTCCAGTCTCGTGTGCCTATCCGTGGCCACCATGTAAGTAGCAGTCCACCCATCGAAACTCAACTCACTTCAGCCCATACTCAATGCACAAGTCTAACAAAGTTGAATGTACGGCCATATAGATCCACTTTGATCGTACCACGAAAGAGCTTATTGTGCGAGCACAGCGCAATGATGAAATCTTGGAATTGATACCTCATCAACATTTACTACACGACTTTCCTGCACATCTGGTATCTCAATTCGTTCACTGGCTACATGTGGACACCGGCGAAATTGAATGGCGTCCATTGAGTGATGCTTGGACTCCTATTAACGACTGCTGGAGACTTCGCCCAAAACTCCAAGGATGGCGCTTAGAACGCCTTGAAACCCAATTGATTGATGTAAGAAGCCCGACTGCACAAGCTATCGCCGACCTCTTCAGTGGCATTGAGACAGCTTCAAATTTGGAGATCACTTTAAGTTCCGACTTCCGCGACATCAACATAAGGCTACCTCGCCTATCTCTCCAATTTCAGACTTACTGTCAGGATCGTGAGATTTACTCGAAGCAATTTCCTGGTTTCATGCTTGATTCGACCCAGCAGTGTGGTGCACTATCCGGTTTGAAGAACAAGCTAATTCTTCGGTCACAAAACAATCTACGTCGACAAATCCTCATTCCATTTGGCTCTGTCTCGACGACTGTACTAACCTCACATACGCAAGTCTTCGTTGACCTTGATTCAGATCGCCCGAGTTACCTTCTTTATACCATCAATCGACCGATTGGAAGGCTAGTGGGTAACGGCACCATGATTAGCAGGCTATATTTGTGTTACCTACACGCTGTTACCACCTCCTGTTTCGTTGACAACTTGACAGGCATGACAGGTACTGAACAAGCTCTTGTGATGCTAAAGGAAGGCGCAATACAAACGTTCACGAACCTCGAACATAACGAATTGACAATATTACAACGGATCAGTGCGCTATCACCACGACGTGAATATTACCCACCTCATCTTCACATCATGCAGCAAATCACATGGTCGAATCAACTACCCGTCCTTGCTCAACATCATGCTTTCCATGAACAGGTTAGCCACATACTCGAACATCAGCAGCTTGCACATATGTTCCACCCTGTATCGTGTTCCACCGAACTACATTTTCCCTCCTTTCCAACAGAGCTCGTGCAACGAGCAGCTATTCGAGATGCCGTCTTCCGTGTCAACGACTTCGATGTGAAGAAAATTGATACGGGCCTTAATAAGTTCTATCATGCTCGAAGTGACGGAAACACAGCAGTAGCGGAAGCTTACGAAGTTTTTAATGTGTGTAGATTGATCGAAAATGGGTCTGTGTCTTGTGATGTTCCGTCAGACTTGTTGGCATCTTTTCGGGCTCTTGGATATCCACTCAAAGGTGCATCTGAGGATGAAACGTGGGGCTTGTTCAATTCACCTGAGTTGATCCGTCAACCGATCAAGCAGCTTGCAGAATCCTGGTGCTCACTGCTGTTGCGCTTTTCACAAGGCTATGCTCAGGATCACAAATACGAGACTATGTGGCTGACATCTGTGCTTGCTTATACCGGCAGCTTGGATATGAATTTAATTCAAGCATTGATTGCCTTTGCGACTGTGCCATCTCTGCAACAACTAGGCGTCCCCTCCGGCTTGTGGTTCGATCTTTCCCAAGGGACGAGCCCCAAAAGCAATGCTCTAAGACACCAACTTCGGGCTGCCGGACATGGATTCTTACTTTGTACGGACACCAGTCTTCCAACGATACCGAGCAAGAAGAGAAAGGCGGCGACTAAGCTTCGAAAAGCTCAATATGAAGCCAACCTGGACCGCTATGCAAATCTGTGTACAACCTGGTTACTAGAGCAGGGACCGGTTTTCGCTGCCAGCGAAGCTGCTAAGGACGAGCACATTCATAAATACATCGCACTGGATCGCGCCATGGCTGGTGTTAATTCCCTTTTCCAAACTTGTTCTTGGAATGAGAACTTCGAGAACTGGGCACAAAGTGCACAACTCGTACTGCAAACCATACATGGCTCACAGAGATACGTCCGTCAACCAAGACTATGTGTCAAAGATGAATTCCGACTTCATCGCCATCCATCCTTCACGTGGCGCACCATGTTGGCAAGCAAAGCACCAGTGATTCCACCTTTCCAGCACGAGTGGCCAACTCAACTTCTCGCACCCGGATCTGTAACAGATGAGCTACGCAAAGTCGGCTCGCTAATTGATGAGCTTAAGGATTCGAGTGATACTTTGCGAGAGCGCTACACACAAGATCTTCAATGCAGCATACGTGCCCTGCAAAGCCATAATGGCAAGGATAGCGTCATTGTCAACGGACAAAACCTTGCTCACTGGCTTGACCACTTTGTTGCTACTGCTAAAGCTCATTATACAGCTGCACGCAACCAAATTTTTGAAGCATTGCAGGCTCATCTGCCGTTTGGACAGTCGTTGGCATGGATGACGGAAATGGCGCCACGAACCGGTGAATTCCATTTTTTACAACTTTTGAACCACAACCACCGACAATATCTACCTGCCGACTGGCGGGAGGCCTTTGTAGCCTACGGTATCAGCATCACTACACTCCAAAAAGCAGTACGCCTACATGATCATCAAATTGCAAGTCCTGAGTTCGCTGATGAGGTTGTCCTTGCAGGTCACCAGAATTGGAGTGCATCTGAGTACCCAGATTGGTTACTGATCGAGTTGGAGAACGACCTTCTGATTCGGCCAAACCAAGTCGAGACGGCAATGGAAATGATATCGTCTGGCTCCAGTCAGAATTCGATCCTTCAACTAAATATGGGAGAGGGCAAGTCTTCAGTCATTATGCCGATGGTGGCTGCCACTCTTGCAGACCGTACCCGTCTTGTGCGAGTAGTCGTTCTCAAGCAGCTTTTCAAACCCATGACCTATATCTTGACTAATCGTCTTGGTGGTCTCTTGAGTCGGCGCATCAGCAGCATTCCATTTTCACGTTCCTTGGTTCTGGACGTACAAGATCTCGCAAAACTGCTGCGAACTTTTCAGTCGAACATGGAATCCGGTGATATCTGGCTTGCACAGCCCGAGCACATACTGTCTTTCGATCTCTATGGGCCTGATCATGTATTGCGGTCCCAGGACGACATAGGTCGTATCGCGATCAAATTGCATCACTGGACGCTTCGGCACACACGTGACATACTGGATGAGAGTGATGAAGTGTTGAATCCAAAGTATGAATTGATTTACACTGTCGGCGGACAGAAGCCAGTCGATTCTGGAGCGCATCGGTGGTCATTGATCGTCGAGATTCTCTTTGTGGTAATAGAAATCGCTCTACAGAAGGAGGTGTTACAACAACCCCAACAAGCGCCATGGACAGTTCCGGCTTTATCATTCCCAAGCACTGAAGCCATTCAGTCCGTGCTTGACATGTCTCGAGAGCGAATACTGAATGACGGCCTACCTAACTTTCCATTACACTCGGTGCAACAGTCGCAGCGAAACAGCTTTAGAAGCTTTCTGTGCGAAGTTGAGCCATCAAGTCATGTCTTAGACGACGTTCGCCAAATATCAGGAGCTGATCAGCGACTCTGGCAGAGTTTGCTTATTCTTCGTGGATTGTTCATCGAGGGAGTGTTGCTATTCGTTCTCGATCGACATCGCTGGCGAGTGACCTTTGGGCTTTCCCGCGTGCGCAGCTTGTTGGCAGTGCCGTTCCGAGCCAAAGACACCCCTAGTCCTCGATCCGAGTTCAGTCACCCTGATATCACCATCATCCTAACCTTTTTGTCATACTTTTACGAAGGCATTACGGCAACCGAGTTGCGGAAGTGTTTTCACACCCTTGGCCGCAGTGACAATGCTGTAGATGCATATCGAGGCTGGATCAGCAACCACTCGGAAGACACGAATGTGCCTCGGCACCTCGCCGGCGTCAACCTCGACGACGATGTTCAGTGGCTAAATTGTGTTTATGACAACCTACGGCTGTCGCGAGGCGTGATCAACTTTCATTTGTCGCATCATGTGTTCCCGCAAGCACTACGAGAATACCCTCACAAGCTCTCCTCCTCGGGATGGAATTTAGTGCGTCAAAAGCCGAATCAGCCTACCACCGGGTTTAGCGGAACCAATGATGGACGCTTTCTACTCCCGACCTCCATCAAACAGAACGATATGGTGGCTCAGAAACATACTAACGCTATGGTTCTAGCACACCTCTTGCGAAGTGAAAATTCAGTGCATACCATAGACTGGTCACGGGTAGTAGACGGATCTAAAAGCAAATCTATCCTGCAATGGATCAGCGATCAAGAGCACCAAATTCATGTTCTGGTCGACGTCGGAGCGCAAATGCTTGAAATGACGAATCATATGGTTGCGAAAGAATGGTTGCTCCGGCTGTCACAGCATTCAGCGGATGCCGCTGTGTTCTTCAACGAAGATGATGTTGTCATGGTGCTCGATCGAAATGGACAGACGGAACCATTAGCCATATCTCCATTCGCTGCCATGCTCCACCGGTGTGTGTTTTATCTCGACGACGTGCATACACGTGGAACGGATTTCAAATTTCCGAGGTCGTTCCGAGCTGCAGTAACGCTATCGTGCAATATGACGAAGGACCGATTAGTACAAGGTATGTTCTGTAACTGATGAACTCAAGAACAATGTCACCACTGACAAGCAGTAGCGTGTATGAGAATGCGAAAACTAGGTCACGGTCAAAGTGTGCATTTTTTGCTTCCACCAGATGTTCTCTCAAGCGTCAAGAAGTGTACCCAAAACTTCAATGCCGGCATCCCTTCCCTCTGTGATGTTTTGAGATGGTCTATCGAACAGACGCTCGTCGAGATACAACGTCTCCTTCCGCTATGGGCTAATCAAGGACAGCGCTTCCGCCGCTACGACTCAAGGTGGGCGACGTTACGTAAAACGTTTACAGTCGATGGTCGTATGGCCATTGCTCAGGACATGCTCGAGGAAGAAAGCCAAACACTCGAGCAGAGGTACGCCCCAATTGCGGTAAGTAGTCATGTGGAAACTCAGATAATACAACTTTACCTTCAAGACCAGCAGTGCATAACAGACGATGAAATCACGCGAGTGTTGGACGAATTTCGAATATCAGATTCCAACCACGCAGCCATGCAGGAAGAGCAAGAAAGAGAGCTGGCACCAGAAATGGAGCAGGAACGACGAGTGGAAGTGCTAGTCCCAGCCACCCCGCGTCCACATCGAGTCCACCTAAGTGTTGAAAGGTTTGTGAAATCTGGTGATGTTGATTTAGGAAGTGGTGGTATCCAGCCGGCGTTCTCGATCATCAACAATATCCTGATGCCTGGGCATGGCTCACCACAAGATTGCATCGATCTTCTGGTGACCACTGACTTTGCGCAGTCGATAAAATGCGCCAACATTGCAGACTCACGCCAGTTCCTGAAATCCGTCAGGTGGGTGGCTCGAGCCGTCCACAAGCAAACCTGTTTGGTCATGAGTTCTTTCGAAGTAAATGCACTACTGTCAAAGATTCGACAATCAAAGGCAATTCAACTATGTCTGTACTCAGCCCGCACCAGTACAGCTAACAGGACGTTGGAAGATCTCACCTTCTGTCAGATCGGAATGTCGATCCCGGCCCCTGATCCCTGGCTCGTGACACGACTATCTGTCTTTGCTGGCCAAACATGTCTCCGAGATTTTGAGATGTACAAGTGGCTGTGTCGTTTCCTAGGCCTATCTTATGATGCTACGTCAACGGTATCACTTCTGCCGAATAACTTCGTACTGCCTGCACAAAGAAAAGTGTTCGATGAGTTCATGGCCCGCTATTGTCGATTTGATAGTACCTCTTTGGAATGGTATCGGGGTATCCTTGCGTTGCGACGAAGGGATCAGCCATACGAAGATTCACACGTGGGACGGATAACAAAGGGAGAAATATTACGGCATGACCGTCATTGGTCATAGTTTCTTTGATAAAGGACCGATTAGTACAAGGGCACCTTAGTCTAGACAGTATGTAAGCTATCATCGTGAAGGAAAGAAAATATCATCGCCTAAATTCTGTCTCAAAAGTAATGTGAAATCGTGTTTGGCGTCTGTCTGAACACTTTCTTACTGGGGCTGTAGCTATGGATGGGTTCTCGAGAAGGCTGCTCAATGGAATCTGGAAAAAACTACAGTCTGTTTGACAGAGGCTGGGCATCGCACAGTTGTGATTCTGATGCATCGAGTTGAGGCTCAGAACGCCATCTCCACTGATGCTCGGAATTCTTGTTGCTATTACTATCTACGGAACGTCCAACTGAAATGCAGGGCATCTCCTCGGTCTGATCAAGCACACCTATTCCTCACATTTTGAGCCTCAACTCTTATGACAAAATATAGGCGATAACATATTCTTTCCTTCACGATAATAACTTGCATACTGTCTAGACTAAGGTGTCGTTCCACGTGTGTGCACGTCATCGGGTTGAGCCTCAACTATCAAATCTCGCCGACATCTCATCCATCACCTTGGCACGCAAATAACACAGATCGGCCACCTCGCGTCCCAACAGACTACCTGCTTCTGCCGCTATCTCCTGACATTCATCGTACCCAAGATCCTTCCTCAATAGCTTCATATATCTCTCATATGTACTGTTTGCTACTGCCCTCTCCTTCTCTGTAACCATACCGATCCAAATCTTTCTCAATTCATCGAGTCGACCTTCAAATGACTTCGTACCATAATCAATGCTCAATTTCAAGCCGGATGGTCGTGTTTTAAGGCGGGACTCTTCAGGAGGAAAGGATATGGCCGGCGATGTCTCTGGTGATGCAGGTCGGGGAGCAGCAAGTGCGGTAGCTGGAGGAGCCCGGGCAGTCGGAGGAGCAAGAGGAGCGTGAATCGAGACTTGTTGGATATTATCCTGGGCTACAGCCACGGGACGTCCGGCAATGGTGGATGTCAGGCCAGTGCGAGCTCGTGCGGCGACCGGAGAAGCAAATTTCGAACTACCAACACCAGCAGAAGGAGCAGCATGTTTCGAAGTGGCCATGCTTTGACCAAAGACATTGCTTGGCTTGGGCTTGGATATGGGCTTCGGTTCAGGCGAAGGCTGTAACGGCTCGGGCTCAGGCACAGGCATGGGCGGTTCAATAGGCTTCGGCACACGGCCAGAAGCTCCATCGTCGAGCAAACCCCACGCAGTGGCCAAAGCAGCAAAGTCTTCACCAAAGCGCGCGATGGCAGCGGACACGATCATGGCCTTGTGACGGGACTCAATGGCATAATGCGCGACCGCTCGCATTTGCGCGTCGTAGTCTCGGTACGCAACTCGAGACAGCTTTGGCACCTGGACCTCGTTGCTCAATTCCTGGCCGTCGACATAAAATGCGACCGGCATTTCAAATCTGATCCGGTATCCCGGGTTGGCTTCTGCCATAGCCTCGAGGTATTCTCGCCATGGAGACTCCTGCACATAGACGTCCCATCGGCCAGCGACGCAAGTAGACTCCCTGCCACGGCTCGAGCCAACATTAGCTCGCTCTTCTTTCTTCATGAAGGTGGAGACCCATGTCACCACACCCGACAGGAGGACAATTTCCCTCTCAGCACCTTGGCTCGAATCAATGCTGGACGGTTCACAGCCGTTACCCGGAAACCAGTGCTTGGACTGCTCGAGGAGGTCTCGTTGCGCCAAATAGCCAGACATGGGCAGGATATAATCCCATGGAATGCCAGCTTGGCCCAGCGCGCGAATCAGCAAGACGAAAAACTCGGCCTCCATCTCATTCTTGCTCGAGGTGTCGTCGCCACGAGTCGCTACAGAGTTGGTGATGTCGAAGAAGTGGCAGACGCCAACTAGTCGATGCATGCCATGTCTGTCCTCAAAAGTGATGCGCCGCATGGCTTCGATGATCTCGCAAAATCTTTCTCTAACAAGAGTGTGCGGCGAAGCCGACACATACCCACCATAATACGCCATGTTGGTTCCGGCGTATACCCAAGGAGGAGAGCGAAATTCCAGGTCGAGCATAACAACAGGCCACTTTTCGCCCTTCTTGACACCATGCTTGAACAACGAGACTTCGAGAGCCCACTTTGTCTGGATACAATTGGCTTCCACGTATGGTGCCAACTGCTTCTCGTCACCGCCCAGGACCAGCCGCACCGGGTTGGTCACAAGCAGAGCGCCAGCCAGGTACAATTGGTTGGCCTGCGAAGCCTCATCCACCACAACAGCCCATGCGTCCCACGGGAACGGCACATCATCCTTGTTCTTGCCCTTGGACCAGACCTTGTTCTTCGCATGACAGTTGGCCAGGGTCGAAAAGACGCACAGGACTTGCTCACCGATCTTCTTGATCAGTTTCTTCGACAGCACCTCGAAATTCCTCTTCAATGCGGGATCTTCGATACGGTTTCGAAGCTTCTTCTCCGCCAGAGCAGCCTTGTAGTCGGCAAAGACCACCGGATTCTCCCGCACCACACGCTCCTTGTGAGCTTCCAGCGTGCACGGCTCGAGTATGTCTGGAAGAGTATGGTCACGAAGATGTGTCTCGCTCAAATCGAGAAGGATAAATCGCTGCATAATCTCCAATTTGGCGCCAAAGTGCTCTCGCCCATTTCTGATCACTCGCTCGGCTAAAGTCTTGGTGGCAACATTTGTCTGGCACAGACCAGCGACTTTCTTCTCGCCTCGCTGGACTTGTCGCATCATGATGTTGATCATGTTGGCAAGACAGTTGGTCTTCCCAGTTGCAGGCGGGCCTTTGAGCAAGAAGACGTTTTCTGGACACTCCAGTGCCTGTCGATATGCCTTATCGTGTGACTCGGCTGGAAGCTTGAGGTCTTTTAGATTCAACTCACCTTTGTGATAGCGCGTGGTTGGATATGGAGTGTTTGAAGGAGCACTGGCCGTAGCCAAGTGCAGTTTGCCGAACAAGAAGAATGGTCGGAAGTCGAGGACATATTCCAGCCATTTTCCAGCCTCAGTCGGACTGCTGCCGTTCTGGTACTCGAGCACATCTTCAAGATGGTCGAGAACCGCCATAAGTTTGGCAAATTCCGGGTCTTCGGCCACAGGAATAGTGCTAACAGCCCATCGTTCTTGAGCCAGCACGGCGCGCAGATTCTCCTCGGTCACCTTTCGCACATCGTTGCCGAGCAGCACAAGCGTTCTGCCGTCATGCTTGTACACCCGTCCACACCAAGCGCTTGCTGGTGCCTCCGGGCCTCGAGCAGCGTCTGGATCCCGGTATTGTGCTGGGTCCAAGCCGAACAGTCCTAGTTGGCGCAGGGTATCTTCATTGTACTCCTTTGCATCCGGGTTGAAGACGATCTGCTCGCCGACCTTCACGATCCGTGCATCCTCACCGAACAGCTCCACACAGTAACGATCGGCGAATTCGTGATGTTGGATGATTTTCACCGACGCGCTCTCGCGACGCCGAGCCACAGCATTCACCTCCTTTTCCCGAAATTGCTCCTGAAGCCCATTTTTCTGCAATCTGATCCAATCTGCCGGGATCAACCTCGCATCATTCAGCAGCTTCTGGTGCACGACTTCGAGGATGTGTCCTTTGTTGAACCCTGGCTTTCCGTTCGCATCCAGTCGTTGGTAGTTGGGGACGGTGATTCGGATGTAATCCTTGTCTCTGATTGCGTCCTCGTTGTGCAGGAACATGAGATTGCTACTCCACGAATTGATTTCGGCAGGTCCAACCATACCAGGTCGATCAACGGCTATCCTCTGCTGGCAACGCTGTTCGGCTGACATCTTCATTTTGTCCTGGTTCAAGACTCGGAGCTCAAAGTAGAAGGTATCTGTGGCCACATCATCCACTACATCATCGGCTTTCACGAGATAGTAATCGTCGCGATCAAGTGCAATTTGTCGGGTGAAAAGGTTCTTTTTCTGATCATCCTTCCCGAACGGATCGCTACGCAGCAGGGTCTCGGTAATTTGCAGTCGAGCCGTGTCCGGAACGAACCCGATATTGAACGCAACATCCGGTACTTGTTCCACAAGCCATCGGTCTTTCTTCAATGAATTTCGCTCGGATTCGACGATCACAAGCGGCTCATCGCAATTGTACCCCTTGCCAATCTCAACTTTGAGGCCGGTGTAGAAATTGGCTCGGAGCTTGACGTCTAGGGCCGCTTTTTCCTTTCTATGCACCATTGTAACGATTGAAGTGGGTAAGATCTAGGCTCAAGCCATAGATATAAGGGATTATGTGGAGGAGGAGAGCTTTGGGGGTCGTGTGATGTCGAGAAAGGAGATTTTCGTTGTCTTCAGGCCAGAAGTCACTCGTGGCCGGTATTGACCTTGAAGGATGAAAAGGATTGAACCTGGGGCGAACCCACAGGCCGATTCACAGTCTAAAGCAGACTGCCGGAGCAACAGTCTGAGCACTCGCAAGGAGCGAGCAACGACAAAAGAGGTAAACCTTAGCAATGGATAGCAGGCTTGCCAGGTGTAAGTATGTTGAAGGTAGAAAAGGTGGGCGAAGTAGCAGTGCCTACAATATCATTTCCACGCGTGAATACTTGTTGTGCGTTGGTTGACCCGAGTGAAGGTTTTGCAATATTTCGACCGCCATCCAGTTTATGACCCAGCAAATACCACCCACACACCAACAGAGTGTAGGCCCCGAATCTTCAGTAATCAACATGCTACAGCTTTGCCAGCATTCGCCGTACAGGAAGTCTTTATGAGAGGCAACATTTCGCCCAACCACTCACGTACGAGATATCATTGTGCTACGTAGTTAATACGATACGGATTGTGCCTGTAGGAGCTAGTCAGAGCCAGTCAGAGCTATCTTCAATGTCAAATCCTCTTCCATTATCACCTGCTTCATCCTCAGCATTAACAACCTTGACCTGCTTTCACGCCGGAGATTGTGGCAACGATGGGAGCTCGCCCCCTTGTTGTTTATCACCCGCTAACTGTTCACCACCACTATTGCGATAACGAACGGAATTAGAAGGTAGGTCTTCGGGGCGTAGATGATAAGGGGACTTGGTGTCGGAAGAACAAGCGAGTGATGTTCGATGAACCGTTTCTTCCGGCAAAGCTCGAGCTCCCCAGGACGGTCCAGCATACAACATGTTGGCGAAGCTACGAAATGGGTGGCAGGCGGAAGAACTTGGATTGCCTTCTGGGATGGTCCAGCTCTAGGATGCGGTCTATTGCGGGAGTTTCCAGGCGAGCGGCGGGTGGAAGAACTTGGATCAGCGTCCCTATCGTTGTTGGTTCGTCGTGAGAGTCCCATCTCAGTTGAATTAACAAGCGGAACGACAGTTTGGAGAAAAGAATCAAAAAATACGTAAATTTCAAAGTGGTCATGTAGAGGCGGAAGCAGGACGCAGATGATGCACCATGAACGATCAACGACACAAATTTTGGGGAGAAACACAGGAGTGCAGTGACAAGCGTCGAACCTATTCACGGCGACGAAATGGGACGGTTACTTGGGAGATTGCATGGAGCACCGATTCAGCCGGGCAATTCCTTCGTACTGCTCATCATGCAATGACGGCAGACTTCGCCGCTTCTTCATGTCTCTGCACACCGGCATCCTACGCAACTTGTGGCCAGAATGTGTCGGCGTGCAGCTTTTTCGCAGAAGACAGCGGAAGTTGCACTGTGTTGACCTCGTCTGGCTTGTCAAGCGGCAACCGAACGGCCAGACTCTGGGGGACGACCGACCACCGTGTTGCTTGAAGAGTGCAGCATTGATCGTAGGCGCATTTGTGGTTGTGGTACTGTAAGTGTCGATGGATTACTCGTGTTCGTTGGCTAAGATGTGATTTTCAAGGATGATCTCTGGAGCTTCGTACATGCCTATCAAGCGGCATTGCGGAGAGATTTGACCGGAGAGACTTGTAATAGCTACAGTACTTCACTGCCAATTAGGTTGTGTATGTTTATGCGAATCCGGGTACAAAGGCAACAGTCGTTGCGAGCGTTCTGTACTCGGGAGGGTTGTTCTGCTGGTGAAATTGTGAAATTCGAGTTTGCTGACTATGTCGGAAATTGTCGTCAAATTGTGAACGGGAGTTGATGGTTGCCATTTCTGATGGCATGTCGATGCAATTCGTAGAATGATGGAACATCCATATTGATGGTGATGAGGCTGTTGTTGATGCTGAGATGTCGGAGCTGACAATGTTGAATGAAATGACGACAATGGTTTTGTGGATGTATACCTTCAGGCTCTTTCAGTGGCCAAGTGCGGCCGCAGCTGCGCTAATCATGGGGATGTTCATGGACACTGCTAGCGGATTAGTGCACCTAGAGATGTGGAGACTTAGGCTTCGGCTGTGCCATCTCCATCTACACTCAGAAAATCTTTCCAGCAGCCAGCTACACCTATCGCTGTACCAACCACTGTCTTTCGTCTCAGTGCAGTGCTGCGCATCACAGGGTAATGTGTCGGTTCATGGCTCTGTTGATTTGCAGCCATCAGACAGCCTGTCATGCGTATTTGGCAGCTCAAATCCTGATTTGCGGCGGAACAAGTGTTTGAGCAAGCATCGCCACTCCAGTCTTTCACACCCTTGTGCACACTCAATTCTTGTCTCTTATCAGTCTTGGCGCCGGCGCAATGCTTGTTCGATCTACCTCTAGCTTGAGGAAACAGTGTCTGCCAACGAAACAACGGCATTTGGAAAACTTGTATGAGGTGTCGCTAACTCGTTGTTATGCTCCAAGTCGGCGGAGATATCAGTCGTATGAAATGCTAGAGCGAATTGCGTCTGTTTGCTATTGCGCCGCAGTCACTAAGTGGTCCGGGGATTGGTGGCGCCTGCGCTTCAAACTACCGTTCAGAGGAGCGGATCGTACGGGAGGAGAGGGACAGCATGGCGGAAGGAATGACGGTTAGAGGCGAACTCGGCAGGCATGATCGACGGTTGGAATCTGCGAGACAACGGTTAGCGCAACCTTCATTCAAGTCAACATCGGAGTTTGTACTAGGGACCTGCGCTTATGATCATCACCCGATCAACAGTTCTCTGCCAACGAGCATCAGGATGAGTGTTCGGCGCCACTAGCAGTTCTCTGCCAACGAGCATCAGGATGAGTGTTCGGCGCCACTAACAGTTCTCTGTCAACGAGCATCAGGAAAGTGTTGTGCACCACTGAACTACCTCATAGACCTTCCGGTCGTGCAAAAGCCAATCAGCTGTTCAAAAAGGAAACCAAGCATGATACTCAGCTGGAACCCATGTCACTCTGATCTTGCCATATCGCTTGCATATCCCCGGCTTCTCTGCTTATCCGGTGCAGATGCTTCGACGGACGGTTATTCGAGGCGTCGTGGACAATGTTCCGGAGGAAAATGGATTGCCAAACATGGCGGAGGTAATCATGACAGTGATGCGAGCTTTCATCCGTCGAAAAGGTGGGACGGTCAGGTCCAGTCGTTGTGCACCCATCAGAACATGGAAGCCATCACTTCATATCCCTCAGGAGACACAGCCGTCGACCTGAAGGCCTTGTTGAATTCAGAACACCAAGCTCAGAAGACTTTTCTGCCACAACTCTCGGAAGGGTGCCGACTCCATTCACTGTCATGCCTCGGGTGTTGTATTGGGATGGAGGGTGGGGACATGAGGTTCTTGGAAATCCGAAGCTGTCAGAATTGAGAAGAATGTCATCGGTTGTCAGAGGGGGGAGATACAACACGTTGACAAGGGGACTTCAAAGGAACAATCGGGCAACGCTGAGGGCGGTGGGCTCAATGACTTGCTATTCGGGAAAGCACACGCATTTTGGGTTTTGCGTACTTTCCCCTCTAACGCAGCACCTAGAACAAGATTAACCGTTCACCCTGCCTAGCTTGGTTGTTGATACCGATGACCTCTTTCATAGTTCTAGGCTATATTCTAACGTTTTAACACTCTCGAGTACTCCATGAAGCAACCTGCTCTGGTTCAAGCCTCCCTGCAACTAAGAAACCACATCAGGCACAGCCTACACACACCGAGAGACTCTCTTCCAGTTTCTCATGACGATAGATGGACTTGATTCGAAAGAATATGGGTCAACTATGTTGTGGCCAACAGGTTGGTGAACACTCTTGCCTCACGGTTCAACGTCTACTTCTGGGCTGGCGAAACACCGAGCTTAGCCTCGTCTTAGGCTCTCTTGCTGGGCTGGACGACAAAGATTGCGTTGACTTCCAAGAATGACCACATTTTCCAATTCACGGTAATGATTGGTTATTACAACTTGCCAGAATGAACGACGTATTTCGCTTTAGAACCCATGGTCATGCCATCTCTTTTGCATAGGAATAGCAAAAGTCTTTCACTGGTTTGCATGCAGTGCCACGTCAAAAACATTCTGGGATATGTCGAATAGTGGCACAGCAGCTTACAAACAGGTACAGATTGCGCTGGTTCATGCGTACAAGAATTACCAAATACATCAAATACTGCGGAAAATCACTCAGGAGTAAGGAACATGCTGAAGAAGCTCCCATGACGAATTGTTCAGTAACTTGCTGACAGTCTCATTCAATAGAAATGGTATCTTGTAGGACAGGTTTATTGGAAATTCAGCAACCTGCTCTGGACATGTCTGAAGGCTATCCGATGAGAGGTTAAAAATGAAGCGAGATCATCTAGGTGGCAGGATGCAGTAGTGATCAAGCCTGCAGCTGAGCTCAAAGATGGAGAGAGGGGGACTTTGCTGTTGGGTTTCAGTCCAAGACCGAAACACTCGCATTTGGCAGTATCGAAAAGTTTTTCCGACCTGGCGAGTTAGATTTTTGAATGTTCTCTTACATCACCTTAAATGCAGGTGCTAGATCCCCCCCGGAAGAGCTCCAGGATTACACCCCAATCCAAAAATTTTCCGTCTTCCCGTCTGTTTTGACTGCGGTAACATATTGAGTTTCAGTTGATCTCGAAAGCTCATCCTATCTATCCACAACCGTGTGCTGCCCACCTGCTCATGCATCGACCAAGCTCTTCCAGTCTTACAATTCACTGATGTCCCCTTCTCTAAGAGCGCCCTGCTACTGACACCGAGACTCAACTCTCTTTCCATGGTACTCAAGCCCGCCAGACTTTGATCCCGGACATCGAACGGCGTCCCATCCAATCACACTTATCCGCTACATTTCTGCTTGGGGCGCCACGCTTGAGAAGACACATGCAATCCAAGGTTGATTCACCAACATGAAGAACCTGCCACGAACGGTCATTGACATCAACGCCTACACTACAATGGCGCGCCGGACTTGCCTCTCAAACTATTTCACACAACCATCTTCCAGTACAGACTTCTAGTCTCTTCGAAGTGTGCCAAATGCGAAAGATCTCTCTCCATCCTGCGAACAAACATCTCAAAGAGTGCATCATCAGCAAACAGACCTATCTCACAGATACAGTATCGTGGAAGGCTTACTAGCCGCATCCGGGGACCTCATAATCATCTCCGCTGGCCGTCATGACTTAGCCAATACCTGTCCCAACTGATCCGTGGCTGAGGAAGTCACCAGCATTCAAGGTGGCGCAATCCGTGATGAGTCCGGCACCGACGTTTCACCGACCAACGTTCGAGAACCCACAAAACGAGTAGATGGCTGCTGGTCCGCCAGTCGATGGCCACTATAGCGTTCACTGGGATGGTAGAATGGTTCACTGTGGTGGCAGTTGTGGTAGTGATTTGAGGATCTCGTTGGGTTGTAGGAGTGGCCAAGATGGAATATGTGAAAAAGGAGGAGAGGATGAGGTCGAGCACTTTGGCATTGTTGGCCATAACCGGTTTCACAGCAGCAGTTACAGCAGTCTGGAGCTGGTCGACACCATGCACAATGGATCATCCCACGGCTGAACCCGTAAATTGTAATGACAAGACCGGAAACCGACATGAACTCCCCCCTATCCTCGAACCTCGACGTTGACGAAACGATACGGAAAGAGGGTTTGAGTCTGAAGAAGCTGAAATTTGATCAGAAGGACATCCTAGACCGGATGAGGAACTTTTGCCAACCACCTCTACCTTGTCGCAGCATTCCGATCTTCTGAACCAGCATGCGGCATACAGCAGACTTCAACGTTGTTATCATTGCCTGATACGCCGGAATTGTCCCAGTCTGGCCTTGCCAGCCACGAGTACATGTCAGTGATGTTGATCCTGGACAATGTTCAATCGGTACGAAATATCAGCTTTCGCTCCATTGGGTGCCTGTCGCAGACGCCAACGGCTTCCTGTTTGCTTTCAATGGGTCGAGGCTAGCCAGCCCATTACAAACCAATTCCTGCGCTTTTGGATCTGCAGGCCGTTCTGCATAGATTCCTGTTCGAGAATACTATTTTCCCAGAAGTCAAACACTCTTGCTGCTCTCTCCCCTACCCGTGAAGCACAGATTTTGATCCTTTCCAAACTTACAAAGCTCTGATCAAGTGTTGCATAGGTCAAAACTTCATCCACGATACAAAATATCTGCTCATGGTTATCATACCGCTCTATCCAAATATTGCGCTGGAACATATCCGCGGCTCCTCTCTAACATTTCCATTGTTTCGATCAGTTCCCTGTCGACAATAAATTCACTGCCAAGTCTTACACCCAACCCAATATGGCCGTCACGAATACGTCCAACATCAGAAATCCCGGCCAAGCGCCTGGCATTCTCCTCCACATTCCTGCTCGATCGCATCGAAATCATGTTACATACCATATCAGAACACTATGTCGACGTACACGAGCACCTCTGTGATATGCAACTTCTCGAGTTGCGGCCGTACAGCTAAGATGCTCGGAATACGTGCCCGTTACCATACTTGCCGCAAAGGACTCTCAGGCTTCGAGCGCTAACTGCTGGACCCTTGCCGTTGACCTCATCAGCCATGTCCATTTGATTACGAGATGGATTTTTGCTCTGAAGTCCTGTCTGTGTCTCTTTACTGTCACTTCCAGTGGAATACTGAACCAAAGAACGATGGATTTTTCAATGTTCTCCTGCAGCACGCTTGCCTTTGCCTAGAAGTATTCTGGACGCATAATTGCAGATCAACACCTAATTCTGCGCCCTGCTGTTTACCAACGTAGTTATCCGCAGCTCCAGCGAATACCATTTCCGTTTCCATCCCTCTCTGGCTGTATGCTCTTCTTGCTATTCTACCTGCCTGCAGAGCAACCGGATCTCAAATGACGTTGAGCTAACAAATAGGCAAATATCAAGTACTGATGCAGGCCATCGTGCGACGAGAAGGTAACTTGTCAATTCGAGAACAAGGCTGGTTAGTTGCATTTCGGAGTGTTTCTCTCAGGCAGATGACATGAATGCACTGCCAAAACAAAGCTTGATGCAAAAGCTACAATGAGTCTTGTCACCCTCATCAACCTCGAGAAGCTCCACACCAGCGTTTTCAATGCCTCAAAGCTCAATACTGACATGTTCAGCCAAGCAGTTGTTGCAAGGATGCTTGCCAGAGGTAAGGACAGTGCACGGACTCTTAGCATAGTTCATAATGCTGCGACCGTCCACAAATACACCAGAAGCCTCGAAACGAAGATCCGTCAATCAGGAAATAAGCTCAAGCCATAGGAGATTGAAGCAAACCCGGACCTGAGAATGCGTCAGCTACGGAACAAGCTAGGCTGCTCGCCGTCGGCATGCTAGAAGCGGCACTGATCTGTTCATATATCTGCAACGTCTACATACGATACAATGAACCCAATCCATTCCAAGGCCCAAGAGCACAACAACCCTGGCAAAAACATTACTACCAACACAACTACGCCAGCTTCTGTCGACTCAACTTCATACCAATGGAGTGCCGTCGGCACACCAACTTCAGTCGTAAGTTGAAGTAAAAAGCTCGACCGAAGCTCCCAATCTTTGAACTCTTGTCTGGGCATCCCACAGCCGCAAACCCCACTATTCTAACACTATGGATGCTCAAGTCACAGGCGATCTCGTCTCATTCTGTGATTCTAGTCCAAGCTCCGACGCTGACGAATGATGCTACCATTGATGAAAGAATTCTCAGCGAATGCGGTGTTCTTTTCAGTGACCGATCGAAGCTTTCGATTGAGCGGTTGAAGATCTGTGGATCAGCATGAACCAGTCGTTTTTGATTGTTCATTGAGTTTCTGCTAACCGGGCGGATGTTGTCGTTCACGACTTGCGGCTCGATATTTGTCACGAGAGCTGACAGGGATCGTTTCTTGCAGTTAACCCTGCTCGTCTGACTGCGATGGTAGCTACCAGCTCGACACTTCCCAATCGTGTTGGATGGTATCTGTGCATGCGTGAGAGGAATATCATGGAGATAGTCAATAATACTGGGCCAAATTTGGAATGGTCAGGCGGCGTCTGAGTATTCGATTCTATGACAGCTAGTAATCTTGATGCTTCTAGATCCCCATGCTCCAGCCTTCTTCGCAGCCTGCTGCCGCACAACAGCCATCACATCCTGATCCTTGTCGTGATGGATGCATTGAGTGCGTCGAGTGCAAAATGACCTTCACGTATGTGCACCGCATCAATAGTCTCATTGGCGATCTTTGATGGTTGAACTCAACTTCGGATTTGTGCTCATGTGCTGCTGTTAGCCGACCGCCAGTCGAAGACAAGATCTCACTTCTCTGGCCGCGGTATGGCGTTGTAGATGACTTCTCCTGACACTCCGAAAGTGACTTTGCTGAGTCGGCGCATCCTCGATGTGGTAAAGGCGAATTATTCTCCTCACATTTGAGGTCAAGCATAAGCCGTCGTCGGGAGCGGCAGACTCGTCGGATTCAGTTATCATGTGATTCAATGGTTTAGCACAACTGATTGAAGCTAGATATTGCTGTGTCATCCTGTAGAGCTCACCCGAATATCGCGACGGCATGCTCACATGAAAAGTCGATCCTCCAAGAAATTTGCGAGAAGCATCATACCACCATATCGCAAATTGGGCAACCCGGGAATGTGAGCTATTTGTCCTCAAACCCATACCGTTTCGGAGAGGTACTGATTGGTTGACAATGTGAGAATTGGTATTGGCGGATTAATGATGCCGTAGGCTGTTGGATATGCACAGCTTGGAGAGGTTGCTGATGTGAAGTTCGAATCCGATGCTCTGCATCGCCGTCTTCCTGAATAGGGTGGCAATATGAAAAGGATTGATCTCAGGATCTTGTTAAAGCCAGGATGCCGAGAATATTGATAGCAAATGTCATGAAAAGCATCCAGCACCGGCTTGTAGTGCCTGTATGGCTCCTCTTCATGCTCCAACACTGGATGGTCTTTCAAATGGAACTTCGCTTGCGATGTTCGTCAATGCTGAAATGGGTTGTATCTTCGACGCTGTTGAAGTAGTGTTGCTGTTGCTGTTGTGCAAGGCAGGGCTTGAACCCACTCTTCTCGTTGACGCACCTTGTCGCGTATTGGCTTGATTTCGAAATGATGTCGCTCCGTATCTACGTGAGAGACCTGCGCTGGCTGTTCCGAGGCACTTCGTATCGCGTTGCCGCAGTCGTGCTTGTCTCCATTCCACGCAAAAAGACGGTAGCCTCTATCGGTGAGATTAGGTATCTCTCCTCTTGCTGTATCCGCGTTTTGTACGCTTCTCTTCATCGTGGATCGATCATACCACAAGCCGTTCGAGGCTGCACAATGTCCAGAACGCTTCAGCTGCACCGGCGGTGAGTTTCAGTATTTGGCCATAGTCGGAATATAAGTGGGGCGTGTACAAGATACAGTGAGGTTGATCGCAGGAGCTTGATTAGGACTGAGTGGGTGCATGGTAGGTACTGAGAGTTTGCCAAGCACGAGAGCTGCCAAGGAGGTTGAGGTGGTGTTCGAACAGATGATCGTTCAGGGCATCGGCGACGCTATCTCGTACTGATCGAACGAAGCCAAACATGAGAGACCGATGACATATCAAAGTTCCTTTTGGTGTCAGCTGAGCAATTGGGAAGTCAACAAGGGCTTCGAATCTTGATGGGACTCGAGTCGGATATTGTCGTCTTTCGCCGCAATCTCAATTTG
The DNA here is from genome assembly GCA_030247915.1 of Neophaeococcomyces mojaviensis. Taxonomy (NCBI): domain Eukaryota; kingdom Fungi; phylum Ascomycota; class Eurotiomycetes; order Chaetothyriales; genus Neophaeococcomyces; species Neophaeococcomyces mojaviensis. The sequence goes on from JAPDRQ010000060.1 coordinate 115,342, forward strand.
CTTTGCTCATTCGCTGCCGAGATTGATAGTCTCGTATCTCGTTCGAACCGCAAAGGTCTCGGTAGTTCCAGAGCTGTAATCCGCTGCTATCGACATATTTGGTAATTGCTTGCATGTTGATCGTGTTGAGTTTGGCTAGTGCAGTATGCGACTTGGCATCGGATATCTGGTAGAGAAAGGAATGGCCGATCCATGGATTGTGCAGCTTCTGAGGTGCATGGATGCCCTGAACTTGAATCTTCCCGAAGCGCTGTGGCTCGTTGGCATGTGCAAGACTGGATGACTGGATGTGGTTTTGGTGATGAGTGGAGGAAAGCCGAAAAGCATTGGTTTTCTCTGATTTCAATGGCCAGCATTTCGTGTGAAATTATGCTGCGAGGACGTTGATTGACATTGTGCTGAAGTTTCGATGTGTCGAAACCACAGTCTTAGATGATGTCTGCATGAACGTTCCAATCGGAAGTAGGGATACTGCAAAAACATCTTATGCGGGAGGTAGAATTAACCTTGCTTCCGTGCAGGCGCCATTTGCTGTTGCACAGCGCCACTAGAAAACAAACAAGAATTTTGCGGGTTTTGCATGGGCTTCATGACACCTTCCAGGCAAATTCGCGTTGGCTAGACTTGCCTTTTCGCAGTCTGCAACTGTAGCGGAGCACACTTTCAGCGACAACATCACTGTTGGAAAGGCAACAGTTGGATCATATCAAGTGTTACGATCCATAGTCAATACGGAAAAGTAGTGCGCCTTGACTACTTCGAGAGAATATCCACTATGAAGACAGTTTTCCCACTCGATGAAATCACCAGATAGATAGTCTTCGTTCAGGCTGCCTGATTCACAAAACTTGAAACACCAATAAGTCCTTGTTCTATCATGCACATTTTGAGTGGAACCTGGAGGCTCACATAGTAATTCCGTTCTCAACAACATCCTGAGCAGCTTGTCGATGAGATCTGGTCTGCAGCGAGTGACACAGCAACCACTGCAGCTCAAGCACCCTCCAAAACAGCGTGGGGTTGGTCTCGTTCACCGAGTCGTATCGGCGGAGGATCCAGAGTTGCGGATCGTGAAGTTCGAGATGCAAACATTTTCATATCAGGTGATGATAGGATCAGCGGTGTCTGTTTGGCAGTGTGACTGACAGCAGGTAGTCCAGATCAGTCGGTAGAAGTTCAAAGAGGAATTCATCGAGTTCTGACTGGGACAATTCCTGTCCTCCATTTCCAGAAGCTGTCTGCGCCCGCAAGTGCTAGCTTCCGAGCATGAACCGCATCAAATGTCTTCAAGCGGCCAACGCCGAAGTGGTAGAGGAGCGAAGACCACGTAGTTTGATGAATGCTGATGAGATCGATAGATGGCCGGTTGGTCAAACAAGGTCAGTCGCTAGGATGTCCGAGACCGGTCTTCAATCAAACTTCTTGAGTAAACGGCTTGTCGTGAACCAGCTTGTGGCATGCTCATGATCGCCAGAATCTGTTTTCGATGAAATGGAGGGCGCGCAACGCCGAATTTTTGGTGTGCAATACGCCGTTGTCGAGCTGTGGTTGTTCGTACTTGTTCTTGACCCTTCACGGTTGCTGTTGCCTTTCAGATGGCTGCTTGCGAACCGAGAGTGCTTCACGTTGCAACGCAATCCGAAATCGAAGCTCCTGGTCGAATATTTTGCATGTGCCAGCCATGATAGTAAGTCCTAGCTCTGGTATTGTTCGGGATGGCGTGCCAGACTCGAAACTTGATAGCAGGAGCCGATGAAGTCGCCCGAAGAGCGAGTGGCTGGTGATACGAGTTGTCTTTCCGCCTTCACACCGTTAATTGCCGCCTCCAATGTTTGCGAAGTACGTCAAATGACGGGTAGAGTTGCTAGGATCTTCGGAAAGAAATGAAGAATCGCTGCTAGATCCGTCATTTTCCAGTGTCTAGGGTCTAGTGGACGGTGAACCAAAGAAGTCCTGCAGGCATAAGGTTCAACATACTGCGTTATCAAGCTTAAGGATGCCATAACAATGAAGAAACAGTCTGGATCATTTAGCTCCGAAAAAGCTATTCTAATGTGATGGTCGATGCGGTGGCTTCTGTCTCTGACGAATCGAAAAATGGCTCACAATTCTGTTACTGTTGTCGTTCCGAGGATTGTAGCGTGCCGTAAAATACTTGGTGAAGCATTAGTACTCACTGGTACACCGGTCAAGGTCAAGAGGTTCTTCGGTAATTCTTGGAAGCTAACGTGAACAGGTTGGTTATGTGTTGTCCGAACACTCGTGGGAACCAACACCAGGAGCAAGATTTGGGATTACTATCGGACCGGGAAATTGTGCAGCTCATGTGAAGAAACAGGCTTGGTGGATAATTGTGCAAGCTGGTGTCTTGAAGGACACTTCGAAGCAGCAAAGGCGAAAGATCAAGGTATGTGGACTGTTGGGCAAAGGCTTCACCCAGCAAGACCTCTTTTGCTGCTTTTATTCCCTGCCAAAGCCCAAAAAATTGCAAAACAACATTTACGGCATATCGCGTTCAAGTCCACGCGTTACATGCTTGGACTTACTTTCGTCTGTTAATGCCAACCAATCGTTCAGTCCTTGTCGCCCTACAACCTCCATACCTTGGACCAGGCTCATCTGTTTGTGTTCGTCTCAACTCACATACACTGTTGCTTTAAGCACAGTGCTTCCCATCCTTATCTTCTTCAACCATATAATTTCAGCCGTCTGACACTGTGGCCTTGTGCCCAGTGTGAATCACCTTTCTCTCTCGCCTCCACCTGTCATCCAAATCAGAATTCGATAAGACTGCTGCCTTGTGCACGGTCTCAAACCTCGTTCGGTCATCATAGAGTACACGAATATTCCTTCACAAATTGTCTACCATGTAAGTCTTGTTGCGCGGATTCAGGAGGCGCTAACAAGAGTAGCATGGCGCTCAGTACCCGAAGCAAAAGTGCCGGAAACAGGTCTGCGGAGCAGCCTGCGAAAAAACCTACCAAGAAGCCCAACACGAGAACCATGAAGAGGGTATCCGCCGAACAGCAGACATCTCATCGACCACACAGATCTTCAGCCAGACCAACTGCACCATTAGTCACAAAATTTCGGAATGCACTGGATTGGAAAGCTGCAGAGCTGGCAAATATGAGGCTGTACTGGAAGTGCGATGATGAACAAGTCAGCTGTGAGTTCAACAAGAAGGGGGTCGCAGGAAAACGCTATCTGCAAGTTGGTTATCGGAACAAGAGCCATTCGAAGCAGGCTATGGTGCTCTTGGTCAGGGACAGTGCATCCCGGGTCGTGGCCCTAACCGAATTCCCGAACACAGACTTTGTGACTGAAGTGCGCTTCTACGACACCACATACTGCATTGACATCTGCTTCTTCGACAAGCAGTCACAAGAACAAAAGGTATGAAAATTTCCAGCTTCATGCTCACCAGTACTTCCAACTAACGTCATGGCAGCTTGTCAGGAGGTGGACGTTCAACTTACTAGTGCAACATGATGCACAAGAAGCGACGATGGTTATTAACCGCGTCCATTACATTCTGGCTGTAAGTTCTGTCCCATTTTCATTCTTGTATCAGTCGCCGTCATCTTCCGGTTACATCGTCGCCATATTTTGATCACACTTCCTGCTATTCTCCACCAATTTCCAATCACTGGTCATTGTTCACTACGTTTTTTGCTATCATTTCCTCATCGCCATCAGCCCACCTCATTCTCAACGGTCTGTTCACTACTTGGATTTCATTAACATTTGTAGCATTTCAATAAAGATCAGTTAAGGTACTTGAATGTACCCCGAGTCATGCCAACCGCGAACGAAGTCCTCACCAAGAGGATTGTAGACCGAATATCCGTTCAGACTGCTGATGGCATTGACAATCAGGAAGGATGGAAGTTGAGGAAGATGGGGCTTCAAGTCACCTTCACTGGCAAACTTGCGAATTCAAGGTTTGTGAAGCAGACGGAACGCTACATGTACGGTTCGGACGATGACACTGCCCTTGGATTGGACAGGTCAGTTGTTGCTGCCTTGTCATCTTCTTCAGGTGCCGGATTTTCCGCCCCTGTTCCTACTACAGCTCGCACAGCGCCTCAACAATCATCAAGACGCAACTTTGAGCCAATGTCACGACCGGATCTTTGCGGCAACCCAAAATGCGACAAGGTGGCTAGTGTTCCGCTTGAGTTGAAGTACATCCGTCGTTTGAGGGATGGGAGAGAATGGATCGGGTGTGAGAGCCACGAGAGCTGCGGGTCAAGAAATTTCTGGTTTCATCTCAACGAAGAGTGTGCTGGTGTCCAGCCGAGAGAGCTTGGGAAGAAGGATGCTTGGTGGTGTCCAGAGTGTCGAGCTGAACAGCCCGGCGCGAGCCAGGAGACAGGCCGAGAGAGAAATGGCAAAGTTTAGGGCAGGAGAAGTAGCGGATTCGACAAGACAACCCATTCTTGCCCATTTTTGTTCAAAATGCTTCGTTGAGATGAAGTGTCCCGTGCTGAGATGACTTTCGAAGAGTGATCTGTTCGTCTTGATGTAACTATCAACATGCTGTTCACAGTGTACGCATATTCACGGCAGCACCAAGTCAGGTTTGAACCTTTGTCATTCTTCGCTACTTGCCATCTTCTGAACTTTACGCTGTGCAAGCAAATCCATGTTCTCCCCGTTCACCCCAGTTTTCTCCTCTCTTCCTTCTTCTTCTTCTTCCTCTCCTTCTTTTTGGCCTTGTGTGCCTCTTGGTTGTCCAACCACTGCTGTGCCTGTTGACCTCGTTGGGCTGCCCATGGATCTTCAGGGTATTCCTGACCATGCCGCACCAATGCTTCCCAGAACAGAACCTTGGTCTTGAAGGAGTTTCTCAGTGGCGGAACTAGAGGCTTATCAGATGAGTGGAAGGATAGAGTAGCAGAACTTACGAGGGGCTTTTCCAGGCTTGGGAATTACTGCTGCCGTGGCGTCTTCGTCTTCTTCTTCCTCATCTTCGGCTTCGGCTTCGGCATACTCGTCCTCGAAGTCATCAGCATCGTATATGGGCATTGTCCTCTCAACAGCATTTTCAATGGCTGCTGGTTGTGCGGCAAGTATTCTGTCAATCTCTGCTTGTTCTGCCGCTACTTTTGCCTTCCATTCTTGCTGTGTGGCTTCCTGCAACCAAGGTCCTAGGTCCAAATCATCTGGACGGATGTTAGAATGCATCAAAAAATCAAGAAGAAAAAAATACCAGGATCCTCAATGCCTTTGTCTTTGATAAATCTAACCACGTTCCTAAAATTTTCAAAGACATGTAGTGCTTCCGCATCGTTGGCAGGGCGACGTCGTAGAAGCTTGGCTGCAGCATCTCGAACGATGTTCTTCTTAAATTCGGAAATTGATGCCATTTGAGCGGTGATACGAGATGGAGGATTAATGATACGGCAGTTTGATATCCGTGTCAAAGACAACGGCGTTACTGAGCTTTTTGGAGAACGGAAGGCGGAAGACAACGGTGATTCTGGTAGAGTTGATGAGTGTGTCAAAGACAGCACTCAGGATGTGAAATTGTATGAAAACGAAGGGCCGGAGCCACTTCGAGCAAGACCAGGGTAGCAGAAATGATGAGGGAGAAGAGGAGATGAAGAGAGTGCTATAGCAGCTCTCAATTGGACGACAACAGCGACAGCAGCAACAGCAGCAACAGCAGCAACAGCAGCAACAGCAGCAACAGCAGCGACAGCAGCGACAGCAGACACTTTGCTTCACTATCAGTGAAGTCAATATATTGCCTAGATCAAGCCAGTCAGTTGGGGAATTTAACAACTAGGCTTCAAATGTTGTGTGCCGGAATGGAATATCGTGCGACGCGGTGGCTCTGTGACTCTTCAACCAGTGTCCTCGTGATTATTCCGACGCGTCAATTCAAATTCCAAATTAATATACGCTCATCATATCCGCTGAAACTTCCCGGAGGTGTACTTCGCATCCGCATCACCTTCTCTGGTCTCGTGTTCGTCCTCCTTCATATCTGAGGGTATTGCTCCGGCATACCTGTTCAAACTCCTGGCTTCCTTTGCTCTCCCTGAAAGTTCCAGCACGAAGTGGCTCCGGCCCTTCCGTTTTTACCATCATATCAAAGCCCCCCCGTCGTGCCGACAGCATCGGTCTGAAGTGGCGTCAGCCCTTCTTTTTCAATCTTCAGTCTCAAACCTCAGCATCCAGCCAGTTGAAGACATCATCTCGAAGCGGTTTTGACCCTTCATCATCACATATTTCAAGCAAAACTCCATTTCCCCCACTACCTTTCAAGGTGCTGCTATCGCACACCTGAGAACTTCCCTTCACGAAGCTACTGCTTCATTCATCCGAGTATCTGAAGACTGCTGTGACAAGCTTTCAAGATCATTCAAGATGCCGGTATGGTAACTGCTTGGTTGTCTGCGAGTTATGCTGATACGGAGCAGATTCTTCGAGAGTGGACAGCGGAAGAAAAGGCCGCAGAAGCAGCCATAGCAGAGAACAACGACCCAACCTATCCACTCACACCTATCGATCGAACAAACACAAGAATTATTGCACAAGACGAAGTAAATGCGGCCTGTACGAATGAAAACGTTTGATAGGTACTTGCTGGACTAATAGTAATACTAGATCTCGAGCACCACATCGATTCGATTTCGGCAGAGTTAGCTGCCTCAATACCAATGATCCCTGACAATCAGTATCCTTCGATCCCCTCGCCAAAGCAGAGACAGCCTGAGACCAATCCCCGACTACCTGTAGCGGCCGGCGAGGACGAGGCGTCAGGAAGTGCTATGCGCAACGATATGGAGGAAGAAGAGGAGCAAGTGGTTGAGGTACCAGAAACCATGGACCTTGATGACCTCGATGAAGAGGCTGAGGCCGAAGTCGAGTATGAGCCGGATGTCAATTTCGGTCCAGAATGGTCACTAGTGGCCAAATATCGTGACACCGTTCCTGCTGCCGTTGCTGATGCATCGAAACCCAAGCAGATGGCTTCTGATGCGGATGATGGCCAAGAGTACGAGGTGGAGTGGATCGGTGCTGCCAGATTCAACACTCGAAGGAAGAAAGTGGGCACTCGACTGCAATATCATGTCAAATGGGTGGGTTTCGACCGGATGACTTGGGAAAACAAAGCCGGCCTGGAGGATACTCAAGCCTATTCAGATGTGTGTGAGGAACATGATGAGCTACCAGAGAAGTATCGGGATGAGGAAGTGGCAGTGCCCAAGAAGCGCCAGGCCTCCACGAAGAAGGCAAATGCACCTGCAGCCAAGAAGATGAGGAAGTAGCTATCAAATTCGCGACAACAAAGTCCGAGCTACATTTCTCCATGCCAAAGCTGTTTTTGATGCATTTTTGGTGATTTTTTCTCTGCCATGTCCGATAACCACTATCCCACAACAGGGAGCGACGGCATGAACATCAGACCATACCATAAATCTCGTTGACAAGCCATAATCAGTAAAATTGTGCGACACCCAGTAATATCCTCAAACGATCCTCGCGATGCACTATGCTCAAAAGGCAAAAGAGGCGAACGGCAAGTTCTGAAGATCTTTCTACAACTCGTTGATGGCTCAGAGACACTGGAAGTCCACCCAGGTTACTACTACTACTCAGACCGGCATAGTCTGACATGCTGAATTCAGCCAAATGGGTGTTCGATCGTCGAAGCACGAGATGCAGTCTCCGGACTCGGCCACTTTCGAGCTTCAGGATTATGTTGAGGTTACACTCGGCATACGAAGTTCAGAGTAGAAATAGCAGTAGATATATTCGGGCGTTCATGTTCAATAGGGTTAGCATGCCATCAACTCGCATCAGTCGCTTGAGTTGTTTCCATTTGGACTTTATGTTGCTTGCATCATCCAGTCTGCACGTTGCATGCACAATTTGGTTGCTCTTCTCTTGACTCTGCAGCGTCGGAACTAGGATCAAGAACTAGAATTGTGGGCACAACAACGGCTGACTATAAGCACCAAACGGAAGGCATGCCGAGTCATGCGTGTGAAGACGTATCCGCCGTTCATCAAGTGTAGGTGAGATCCTTGACTTCTTAGCGGGGCGACAGGCGTTATGGTGGCGAGTGCTTGTCAAAGGACGAAGACTGCGACGCTGATATTAACTTCTCTGGTGATGATTGGAGAAGAGGCTCCGACCGCGGAAAGCCAAGCGAAGATCGGCAAATTAACTGCATTCAGCAAATGACGCTAAATCTAAAAAGGCAACCCCCTTACTGTTTCCGGCGTTTGGTTGGACCAAAGCAGCAGAGCAAGGAAATGACACACACCCAAAACCCTCTCATAGCCTTGACGGAGTTTACGCCACAGTCAACTTCGCTCTTATAGCTGGATTGTTCAACGCTACTTGTCACCGTCTGACATACGAGTTTCTGAAACCTGGCTATTCTCCGAGCTTTGCCTGAAGTGTTGAGAAGCAATGTGACAACTACCCAGACAGACTTTGCGAAATGCATGGCCTCAGTTCGTACTAAAATCATTGCAAGTGGGTTCATAAATCAGTGTGGCGACACCGAAACCTGGTTTCTGATGACTCTTACATGTCATGAACTTCATTGCTTATCGATTGTATGCGATTGCCCCACACCAAGTCGAATAAGATATCCAGTCGTGTTAACCCGGAATGTGAAGTGGATCAAGTTTTTGGTCAGCGGAAAAGTTTCGCGGACTACGACGAGAGGCGCTCACAAAGATGAAAGCTGATGACATGAAATCCGTACTAATATTCTAGAAAATCATTAAGGTAGATAGGATTTGGGAAATGCTGTACACTTGAAAGGACACCGAGAAAGAGATTCCAATCAAGCCATGACAAATAGTGACTTCGTTGATGGAGGCATACCTCTCCCTCTTTATTATCTGAGGCATGTGAGCAACAGGGACCTTCCAACCAGCGCTATGTAGATGTTCAGATCGTAGTCCTCGCCTTCCTGAGAACACTCTTCGAGAACTAAGACACATTGAGGTATCTCAGCTCACCGAGCTCACCCACGAAGCCAAGCATGCGCAGTCTGCTCGAAACTGTGAGCTTGAGCTACATCTCCGTTTCGATCTTGTGGATCCTCGGTCAAGTGCTTTCAGCTGCACCTCGTCACATCATGCTTCTGCCACGATGGAATCATCTGTTCCTTTTCGGCATTTTGCGCTTGTCTTCCCTCTTGCTCTCCAACTTTTATAGCAGGCCTTTGCTATCGGTGAGTGTTGTCAGATCTCGTGCTGTCGTTGAATCGAAATCAGAACCTGAATGTTTAGCTGTTCTGCAAGACTGGCTTCGACAAGACCGTCTAGCATCTTGGTGCGAAGGTGGTTCAGCAGTTATGTTGAAAGAAGAGTCGAGGAGAGGTGCATTGCTGGTTGATGTTAGTATGTGCTGGCGGTGCTGCGGTAGGATGATCTGCCGTTACAACAATCTTTGAGCCTTGTGGCACATGTTGTGCGGCGCGCATTGTCAAGAACCTGGAGAAGCTCCAATCGCAGGTCATACTGCGCGCTCTCTTCCTTGTTTGAGTGCTATGGTTCATGTCGGAAAGTCAGGGTGCTTGCACAGAAAGGGGTAGTCAGTCTGATTGCCTTGCTGATGAGCAAATCCAAGCAACAGTACATGTTGCTGGTCACGGGAACGTTGACGATGGCGCAGTCCAGCTGTTCCGGTCAAGGTAAGAGGGCTTGGAGAAAGTATGAAGGTTTTGTCGACGTCGATTTCTGTCAACGATGTTGGCGACTCGAGTCGAAGAAGTATTGAAGGTTGGACAGACAAAAGCCTCTGCGTCTTCTTGGGTTGCTTTTCCAATGTGTCAGATGGTGTTTCTTTGCTCTTGCTTTCCGAAACGTGCTTGTTCCTGCGCTGACGCGAAGGCTTGGAGAGAAGGAAGAAAATGGGTTTCAATAGGTGCGAATCCGGTGGCTGCATCGACGCTTCTTGATAGGGCAAGGTGGTGCTGGTTCTTGGGAACAGCCACAGATTGTGTATCCCGTATGGACAGCCCTCGAGCCTCTTCTTGCGGCTATCCTGAATGGGCAATAGTAGGAACGGTGGTTGAGTGCATGACAAAACCGAGGATGGCCAATCGCAGTAGTCGCTGGTAAGCTCCGTAATCACTTGAAGACATTCGGCAAAGCCGACAACGACCAGTGCTTGCGGTATGAGTGGTGAGAAGTTAGTCACTGTGTCATCTTGCTGCGACCGGGTTTGGCATGATAGGAGATGATTTTGTTGCGCCTTTTGCTCAATGGTAGCAGATTCGGAGTCTTTAGCTGGATGGTCCTGGTCGCAGACTGCAACGAGCAGAGACTGTGTTCAGTCGCAATAGTGTGGTTGCACGATGAGCTTCAATATTGTTTGTTCGATACTGACAAGGGTACTGAAGTTGACTGGGATGGGGAACAGGTCAGCAGATCATGGAAAGGTACTTGTAGCTGTAGAAGATGCGATACGAGGGACAAGAGCCGCTGCCGAGCGCGAATCTCATGGTCGGGCTCGTAGCGCTAGCGACGATGGTGCTCATCGAACTGTTCTTGGATCTGGCTGCCGACAATTTGGGTGAACATGGGAATGCTTCATTGACTGTAGAATTGGCATCGTGGCTCAAACAGGTGTATGAATGCTCTTAGAGAGCTGGAAACGTCAGGGTGTCAACAGTAGTCACGTAGAGCTCCATACAGGGATGGTCCAGTAACGTAAACCTCAAGCTTGTTGCATAGGCTTCTGATCTGGCCGAAGCCTGTCTCCGAGCGGCATGTGCATCGCGCTGCGCAGAATAAGAAGCATCGCAATGATAGTTGAGAGGATTTCATTTGGCAGGCCAACAAGATGACCCAAAGAAGTCTTGCTCAAGTGTGCTATCTGTTATTGCTGCTATGTCATGTCTCTTCTAACCCATCTCTTGTTGAAAGCTAGCCAAACAGAAGTCTACAAAGATCAAAGTTGTACGAAGGTTCTGATGCGACACCACCATGCGGAGTACTGGCAGATATGAGGGACGTTGAAGAACCATTGGTTTCGTTGGCTAGTTTTGCTGCATCAGAACAATCAGCTGTGTTCTGACCGCCGGCGTAACACCATGTGTGTGGCGAGACGTGAAGTAAAGCGTCGTGCGAGCTTCTCGCCAGATATTCATGTGTCTCGAACAGTATCGTGGTCGAAAAATAGCATCGGAGTGTCGTATGGGATGTTCGTGGCGGTTGCAGCTTATTGGGGAGGCACATTGAATGGATATTGGCCAACCATGGATCAAGCATAAACAAGGAGCATTGGATTTGGAGTTCTTGTCGCGGAAGTTGTAACGAAAGAATTGTACTCATGATCGCATAGGAAAAGGAAGCAAAAGGCAGCAAGGATTGCAGGCTCAAAAGCGCAGGAAATTTTTCGAATGGCAGTGCTGAAATAAGAAAGAAAGAGCCTCGTGAAAGCGTGAGAGCGCATGCATTGTTCGCTGAAAATTGCATGCGTGTTGCACCTAGATAGGAAAGAGATGGTGTCTTCAAACCGCCGTTAATACGGAAGGTGCAACAGATATTAGCCTCAAAACATTTGCAGAAATCATCTGGACTGGTATGTGCCGGCAGCTTAGCCCTCTCGTGTTGATTTATCATGACAACTATCCAGTCCACTGTGCGGTACGGTCTGCGATGTAAATATTGTTCACAAGCAAAAAGAGATGGTGTCCTATGGTACAAGCATTCTCAAACAAGCCTGAGACGTCTCGGCCGCGCTTTTTGGCATTTGCAGCATTTGCAAGAATAGAGTAGAATTTAGCGCAACCACTAACGTTAGGTGAAGACGGTACGGCCCGACAATAGCCGAAATCATAACGAAACTGCCGGTTTCTGGACAACTACCAAACTTCATGGACTTGGAACCAGCATTTCTCCGAGAAACACTTGAACTTCGGAGTACGCAACTAGCCTTGGACTTACAAAGAACAAAAACTCATCCTGCCAACACAGCATCTGAAAGTACGCCAGTCCAAAAAAATAAGTAGATGCGTATGTAGCGGACTCGCCTTCCTTTGGCAGCAAAGCCTGTAGGAGCTTGGGATTGCGTGCGCAAAGAGTTGGCGGTAATAGATCGAACAGAGGTGTTGTGGTAAGGATAAGGGGAAAAAAAAATGGTACAGATCAGGGAGTCCGGGATTTGAACCCGGATGCTGCAAGCAGCAACGTTAGGACGTGCGTCTACCATTCCGCCAACTCCCCAGTTGAGGCTTGAATTGATGACAAACTTTTTGCTAGTGATATTTGTATCTGAAGCATACAGTACATCCTTCGCCCGTACAGTTATGACCCATATGAAAGCATGAATGGAGTATTTGACCAGAAAGTTCTTCGACCTATCAATAGCTATTCATAGTCTGACAATCAGTACCAACACGATTTGAGTTGTTATGATCATACAAATCAGGCCGCACGATAACACGCTCATGGGTTCACGCAACGTGGCACATTCTACGCGTGTATGAAGCTGTCCTTGTGTCCAAAAGATTCTGGAAAATTGTTCGATACCACACACATCTCCTTTATTGTCTTCCTTGCACCACTTTATCAAAATCAGTTTCTGGGTCTGATGCTTGAGATTCATTGCATTGACACTTACAACACTCCTTTGCCGTTGGCTCTGCCACGGTTCTATCTCCATTTCAGATCTCTGCAAACGTAGAGGAGCGTCGACGTTGTCGGCTACGGCCACGACCTTTTGCAAGCACGTTTCTTCTCCGTTGCCTCACAGACCTCAACTTCGAAAATCGTTGACTTCGGTCACGATTCTTTACCATACAAACTCTTCCAATCGGTCGTTTCCCTCCAGACGAACTCCTGCCTTTATCTACATCACCTTTCTCCGTACTTCAAACTCATTCAGTCAAGTCCAGAACCGCTCGCTGTGGCGGCAGTATCAAAACCGTACTCCGTAAGTCTACCTTCGTTGCGATTGCATGGTGATGGGTATGATGTCGAAAACACCTTGACTATTACTCTCCCCCCATAACCCTGAGTGCAGAGGCTCCAGAGTCTAACACAAGCATCCGATACAGTAGTCTACCATCCAAAAACCATCCATATCCTTTCAAATGGCTTCCCAATCCGACAGAGGCAAGAAACATAAAAGTGACGACGGTAACTCGATCGAGTGGGCCACACAAGTCAACATCGGCGATCTTGATCCCGAGTCTTTCCGATTGCAAATCAAGAACCTCAAAGTGGAAGAATGGCAATATGCCGAAGCACAATCTTACTGGGTTGGATTGCTAGATGCAGATATGGACGAAGAGGAGGAGCGAAAGAAGCTGATCGAGGCGCAATTAGCTTTCTCCGAGGCACAAGATCCGGCCAGAACTCGACTGCTGAACGCTAGATCATCCAAAGGTGCAGTCGACGCGAAGAAATGGCGAGGCATCACCAAGTTCCTACATGACTGGATTCCAATTGCTCGTGAGAAGGGCAACATGAAGCTGGTTGAAGCAATGCAATACTGGCTTGCTTGTTGGATTTCGACATTCATGATCAAGAGAGCATTAGGAGGGAACAAGCAAGCCTTCACAAATGACATGCTGGCTCTGCGAGGTACCAAGGATGGACACGCTCAATACTTTGCTGATCTTGCCAAAGGCGCAATCAAACACTGCACTCGACTTTTCGGTGCGGATTCAACCCAACCCACTCCTTCAACAACTGCAGCTCCTACCATTCCTACCAACACACCTTTCAGCACTGTTCAGCCTGTCTTCGAACCCTCAGGAGCCATTCCATCAATTGCAAACACAAGCCACGCAGATGTACACTCGGACGAGTACATTCAAGAATTAGCTGACAAAATGTGGGATAACATGGATGACATCGAAACTCCGTCCTGGGATTCTATTGGCCTAGTCTCGCGGGAAATGAACGAATACCTGCAAGAAGCATACGAAGTGAGACGGCTAAATTTGCAATTTCCAATTCCGGATGGCATTTTACTGCATGGTCCTCCTGGCACTGGCAAGACAAAACTGGTGCAAAGCTTTTGTAAGCATTTCAATGTCAAGCTGGTCACCATCACTCCGGGCCTCAAGCAAAGCTTGCAAGGACACACTGAGAAGTAAGTGGTATCAATGACAAGGATCGAAAAACAAATACTAACGCACGGCGAACAGGCTGATAACCAAGATCTTTCACAGAGCTAGTAAATTTGGCCAACCTTGCGCCATCTTCTTCGATGAGATCGACGGCCTGCTCAGTACTACGGATATGTCATCGACAGGATCTTCAAGTTCGCTCATACAGCATGTCAAGATTGAATGGTCAAGGCTCATGGACTCCAAAGCTGAGGTGTACATCTTCGCTGCCACCAATCATCCAGATCGGCTTGACATGAGAGATCTTGGTCGACGCCTCAGTTTGAAGGTGCATGTCAGGACGCCCGATGAAGATGCTCTTACAGGCTTCTGGAAATTGGCATTGCAAAACCTTGAGCATCATACCATCGGCGATGATGACCTGAAGCAGCTTGCCAGGAGAACTCTGGGCTGGGTCCCATCAGAGATTGACAGATGCATCGCCATCTGGAGACAGAAGCTTTGGTATCGTGCCAAGAAGGCCGAGCGCTGGATCAGGGTCAAGAATGACGACGGCGAATTTCTGGAGCCAGCGAGAGCTGGTGGCCCGTGTGACCTGGAGGAGAGATGGGAGGATATGGGCCTGGTCAGCCGGAGCTCGATAAGGTTTAGTGCAGTGACATGGGAAGACATGGTCACGCATCTTGAGAAGGGCAACGCTGGCCGTCGCTTCACACCGGTCAACGGTTTGAATGCTGATAGAGAGCACGAGGCATGGGCTCTGAACAATGCAACCTACTAAGTCACGGTCAAGGTAGACTAGTGTGAATGATACTTCTTTCAAATCATGCTGATACGGTGAGAAGGAAACGTTCTTACACCAAGCCGTACCACACCGTAGCTGTCAAGTACTTGCACTGATACCAAGTAAATGTGAAGCATTCGGCTGCATACATGCTGAGATCATTGATTCACGAATCAAATCGCAGCCACTTTTTCCCCTATTAAAGAATCATATGAGCTGTACGTCGTGCTACTGAGAAGCATAAACTTCAGGATCGGAGAACCAATATTACTCGACTCCATGTCTCCAGCAGCTCAGCACTTGTTCTAACGATGACTACTACAGCAGTCCCCACCTCTTCGTTCTACAATGAGGCACTCACTGACATCTTGAGATGTGACAGCAAAAGCTTACAACTGACTGATGGTAGCTGTTTGTCTGCCGCAGTAGTTGCACTGCCTGTGCGATCATGAATCAAAACTAGTGCATGATCAGCAAATGAATTTCGATACCTATATCAGCTACAGATCCGATTACCTCGTCCATAACGCCTTTGCTCTTCTCTTTGACAGTGTTCATCCCAGCTGCTAAAGGCCAGTTAGCTCCGCGCCGCCTTTACTGTAGCTTGAACTCAAAAAGTACCTCAGCTAATAACTCCTCAGCCTCTGGAAAGAAACACTGCCATTCTTGCCTGCGAAGTCCTTGATGTGGGCCATTGCCCAGCTGCAGTAGTGTTGGAACTGTCCTCGAGACCAACAAGATCATGCTGGCTCATGCCGGTCAAGCTGTCTTTCTTCGGCGGACCTCTGCCGGAGCACATTCACTTCACTATCTAGGTACTGCGCCATTGTATGCTGGTTTCCTTGGGCTCCGCTTGATCTCCGCTTGATCTCCATCGTCGTATCCAGTCTCATTTCCGTCCTCTCAAGCTTGACAATCACTTCCAAGCGGTCCAACGGTGTTGATCTAGCCCAGCATCACCTAGCTCAGAATCATCCACCTCATTGGATTCTGCTTCGAGACCTTGCAGCTTGACGATGAGAAAATCGGCTCGGAGGTTCAGAAGTCAGGATTTTGCGCTGGAGGGGTGTCAACACATTCCAAATGTGTAAAGGAAGGCATGCGAGCACAAACCAAGCTTCACGAAATGCTTAGCCACTAACAACTTGCGCGATCGGCGGAGGCAGAGACAACATTTTGACCAAGAATTCCGAGAGCGTTTTGACTAGCATTCATGCTTCAACTGAATTGAGCAGCAGGAAGAGAGATGCGAGTTTTGCTGCAGGGCATGACACTTTGATTTGCTGCTGCAGCGGAGCGCTAGTAGCAGCCAAAAGGTGAATAAGCTTCGAAAAAACTGTGATGTATTGATAGTGGTTAGCGCTGGAGCAGAGACTGACCGGCTGGGTAGTTGACAAGGCCGACGAGGTGCAGAGGCGGCCAAGGCAGTTTGTCAACATCACCCATAGCAAGAAGCAACTATCTGGCGATTGAGACGCGTATGCCAATGGTATGGACGCACCTCACATCACGTTGAACGCGTCAAAGCCTTGATATGAGTTGCCCATCCACTCATTCAAGCAGCCCAAGATAATAATCGCAACTCTCACTTCTCGCCGTCCTTCATCACCACACTGCTATTTACCTTGATATTTCTCTTGTCCTCGCTATTGTTGCATATTTACCAGTGCGGCCATATTACGATCTCTCCTACCACCGGTGGCTTGCCCCGGTGCGATTCTTCAACACTTCGCCTCATCATTGCTCTTTTATCATTCCACCAGCTTCAATCACTAGCGGCTCGCCCTAGTGTAACACCTCAGTATCTCCCTCAACTACTACACGACTCCTCCTCCGTCGGCTTGCCGTGGGTTCACCCCGGTGTAATACTACCATCATCATCTTCATCGTCCACAATTCCTCCTACCATATACAAGCCTTCGAATTCTGCAGTTGCGAATCGCGAGAATTACCACCATACACCTCTCATTCCACTCCAAATAGCCAACTCTCACCGGTAAGTGTTCCGGCAGGCGAGCACCTTCAGATAGGCTAATGAAATCAGCAAAAATGACTTCCACTCCCGGAACATACTTCCAGCTCAACTGGAGAGATATGCCGCGTATTCGAGCCATGCAAACCACCCTCGTTGACATCCTTACAAACGTTGATTCCTCTGATCGAGGAGAACTCGAAGTCTGCTTAGTCAACTCCAAAAAAACCAAATCCTTCGTCGATCCTACCGTGTCTGGACTGCCATCAAAAATGTGGCTTCAATCGCGCGAAACAGCTACCAGAACTTTGGAAAACGATAAACAGGCTGAATACATCGCCAAATTCTACATCATTGCCCGCTTTATCTCCCGAAAAATGGATGCTCGTCTCCCAAGCACCAACCGAGCTGTCGGCTACAGATTGGTTTCCAAGCTCATGAAACAGGACACGATTTCTAGAATGATCAAGGACCTTGCATTGACAATGAATGTGCATCCATACGCATTGGGCATTGTTCCTGAGAACAAAGGTCGTGTTTATGTGCCTGATGGAGTGATTGTGAAGACCAGAACTGTTGGCAACATTCTCGCCTACGCCGAGAACAAAGGAAGTCATGTGCTGCTAGACTTACAAGGAGGCGAGACTCGAGAAGTCCCAAGGTTGATCCACAGTCTCCAGATTGTGAAACCGGAAAAGATACGCGCAGTCATTGTCTGTGAGCATCGCAGTATGAGCAGCCAATTCGAAGAGATGGAGAGAATTGAAGAACCTCTCATGGATGGCTTCTTGGTGCTTATGGTAAGTAAATCCTCATGTGTGATGTGACCAAGCTGACTTGACAGTCTGGTGGCTTCAGTGATGCTTCCAGCAAAGAATTTCTGAGTCTGCTTAGTCAACTCGACAACCTCAAAGATACTCCGTTCCTCTTCATGTCCGACTGCGATCCTCATGCCATCACCATCTTCACAAACTTCAAGTTTGGATCCGCCTGCAGAGCCTACGAGAGTTCACATACCATCTGCCCGAAGCTGATGTGGATTGGCCTGACTCATGCGCAATACGATGTCATTGCAGACAAGTG
Organism: Neophaeococcomyces mojaviensis; assembly: GCA_030247915.1. Classification (NCBI taxonomy): domain Eukaryota; kingdom Fungi; phylum Ascomycota; class Eurotiomycetes; order Chaetothyriales; genus Neophaeococcomyces; species Neophaeococcomyces mojaviensis. The sequence goes on from JAPDRQ010000060.1 coordinate 133,243, forward strand.
GCCTGAGCAATTGTTGAAGGATGCTCTTAAGCTCCGACCGAATATGTCAAAATCCGATCAAGCAACATTTTTAGCTCGAGAGAAGGAGCATGTTCGTACAAAAGGAGCCAAGGTCAAGGCGAGGCCTACGGCACAGATAAATAAGGCAGACAGAGATCGGATGGACCATCTCTTCAAAGCAGGTCTTCTGGATGGTCCGGGAGAGCAAGTTGTCAAAGCACAACTGGAAGCATTGAGGGATGGTGGTCATGTAAGTGAAACCTGATTGGCATGAAACTAATGACTAACTCACTGTACAGAAACTGAGTGTCTATGACCTCGACACCTTCAATACTTTTGGCGTTCTCACTTGGGTTCGAGATGCTGTTGCTGGAGTTCGTGGTGAGTACGCCGAGCTGCCCGAACAAGGCGTGGATCCAACTTTCGACGAGACCTTCGTGCAGCAACAATTTGCAGCGCTTAGAATGTCGCAGACATCTATGGATCCAGAGTCGCAAGCCGTTCGGGACAGAGCAGATGCGTTTGCGCGAGGAAATCCTCAAATTATATCAAATTCTCGCAAACAGCGAGGTGTTGTGAATGCGGAACTCCTGTAGCACTGAGACGGCACATGCCTACATAGCTGGTCAATGTACAGAATTTTCAATGCTCTGCGTGCTTCATTGTGCACCCATATTCATGCATCTTGAGTGAAATGATCATGTCCAATATCCCCCAATCGCCCCTTGCTATCATTGTGCTGGCTGTACACTCAGTTTAGAAAGCAAGACCTTCCGCCTCTGTGCTACATATGGCAACAAGCAAGAAAGGCTTCTGCTCTCCAATGAGCGAATATTCACTGTGGGTGCGGCTTTGAACATGGCTTATTGCAACCTTCCGGAAGTATTGTAGTCATCTGCTAGATTACTACATAGCATCGCACATCTTGCGCATCGCATACAATCTGTCACGCACTGTCCTGTTCGCATACAACCTTGTTACTTGGTTCTCAAACCTCGAGCTCATCCCGACCTAGTGACTAGTGCCCGATTCAACATCTAGTGGTTTTGCCCTCAGCCGAGAGTAAAGATCAGAAGCAAAATTCTGAGCAAACTTCCATGTCGGTCTCAAAATTGAAATCGGCAAAGGATACAACTGCGAGGAGGCCTATGTGAACGTCGAAATGAAGTGAAAAGTGATGGTAGAGAGACCAATGGCTCGTTTGGCAATAACTGAATGGCGAACGTCGTATGGCAGAAGTCCGGACAAGGTTTGCAAGCGTCTCACGCCGTTTTCGGTCGGCGAATCCATTGTGTCCGGTTCGGCCGCCGCAAATGCAAATTGATAAAACTCGGTGGCATGTCTTGTTCCTGAATCAATCGATCAACAGAATTTCCGCAGTGTCACAAGTCCACATAGTCCACAAGTCTGCTGCCGGACAAGCGACCACTTTGCACAGCAAATCTACGAGCGAACAATGCATGTCCGAACTTCCGCACACGATGAGGAGGCAGAGATCCGCTCTTCGCCTTCATTGTTGATATCAATCCGTTGACCCACACTGATACGCGACACAGACGTTGTTGTTGACTACTTCTTCCTACCATTGAAGGACTACCTCACACTCTTATTAAATCCACAGCTACGATATGCTGAGCACTTCCGAGGTCTGCATCTCCCGGACAGTCCGCGCTACCACTGCACGCTCATCAAAGTTTCCACATCCACGACCCTGTCCTCTCGTACCGGGTCCGATGCCTCCAGTTTTCGATCCTCTCGAGCATTTGAAGTTTCTGCCTCGACAATGATATGCTTGGTACATACTATCCAGCAACTTCCCGGACATCAGAAATCGCCGCAACCCGCCTCATCTGTTAACCTTCCCCACAATTTCTTTCAGACACCATTCCAATCCTTTTTCGACACTTGACAGATGCTTGCGCATCCAAGAAACATCACTTCACAAACTTCAAGATCTGGCGACCGCTTTGAACGTAACATGGAAATTCACAGCCTGATGGGCCTCAAGCACATTTCCCCAAGGAGCCGATACGGCTTCCATTTGTCAACATGAACCCAAGACTACTTGACACGAACAACTCACCTCCTGCAGCCAACCAAAAGCTCAACCGTCTTGCGAGCAGAACCTTACAGTTGCCGAACATGTCAACACAGCCGGAAGACACGCCAATCGCAATTCATATGTCCGCTTTCTGCCCAAGTCAAGCTCGAACTCTTCAAAGCACGATGGATGAAGGCAACTCATCATGTATCTACGCAAGCACTGAGGAAACAGATGGCGAGCTTGCAGATCAAACCGGTTTTGTCCAATTTCCAACCACCATATTGACTGACATTACTCCAATGACTTCCCGGCTCTACAGTCTGCGCAGGCTTTTGCTGCTAGCCTAATTTATCGACCACATCACAAAACTATGCCCTACTGCGAAACCTCTCCTTACCGACCCGGTCGAGTTGCTACTTCGAACACGAACGCTATCATTTCCCCGAGAACTCAAGATCTGAGGCAAGAAAACCGCTTGCACAGTAGGATACAATCCACAATCTGCAGTTATCAGCTGGTTACTGTTAGCCGTCGGAACTTCCAGACGCAGATGGCATTTGAGCATGAGTACTCTGCTATACCTGCTTCCGTAGCTTCCAAAGACTCGACACATCTTCTTCGCAGATGGTATTCCGGGAGCCTCCGAGTAATACCGCAACACTCATCACTGAGCACGAGAGAGCACTACACAAGTCGCTACCGAGAAACACTACCATCATGCGACAATATCCAGAATTCATCCTGTTCGACGCCTTGTGATGGGTCCTCCAGTAGCCGATCCTCCACTCCATCCACAACGCAACATCCGCAGTCATTACCTCAGAACGATGCGCATCGGCTCAGTGGGTAGTCCATGTCTCGCTGAGGCGCGGCTCGAGCTTCTGAAAGAGCATTCCTACTATTTGCACCCTCTTCAAGAGCTGGGATGGCGTAAGAGGTGCACAAGGACAAATCAATGTCATGGTTCCCAGTCTCACATGAGAAATGGTTATCAGCGGCCTCTTACATCCATCCATGACCGTTCGGCCTGCCAAGCTATCAAGTCATCGATTTTCACGTCCATGTTTGCTCCACCCTGACCGCTGGTCTATCTCAGAGTAGCTGCGGAAGCTCCTAGCCGTATCACATCTTACTCCTGTTGAAAACCGAATCTGCACTAGTGTTTTGGAACAAGTTGACGACTCTCAAAATGCTTTACGGCGCAACGGCGGCAACCGGGACAATCCATGGCTTCTCGTGAGTCGAGTCAGTAACGGCAATACCCTGAACAAGCTGCCGAGTTGATCGTGTTCAATAACTCATCTGCCAGTACATGCACGCCACCGATTCAGTTTAACTCCGGCAATCTTGACCACACCGCGCCCTCTCACACCAGCTATTCTGTTTTCGACGATACTCGCATAACCTAGTTTACTCATGTCGACGTATGCTCACCTCACCAATATCTGTCATGTCTCCACAAGTATTGGGAAGCTCGCTTCACCGACCTCGCCAATTGTACCCTCATCGTCGACATACGACATAATCATCCTCGATGATCGTGGCTTCCATATCCGCTAGCGAGATCGAAACGAAAACCTGCGGACTATCGTTGATTACGAACCACCAGAATAGCAAGCCGACGTTATACCACAGAGATCTACCGATAACTTGATTCTGAAATCAAACGCCTTCTCCAGCTGTCACAAGGAAGTCCATTGTCCTGCCGATTTCACTTTCCGGAGAACCGGGCAGTCCATGCCGCACCTCTTCAGCCTGCACCAGTAAATGGGCGTGACAATCCCAGCTATTACATCGTGTCAGGGATGTGGTTGTTTCACGTCATTGTTGCATGCGTCAAATACGGTTTGCAAACTGATTGGTAGCGAACTCTGCTTCGTGTTGAGGATGTATGACAATCATGCCGTTCTTCCCTCATCCTGTCGGCCCATGCACCAACGTCCAACGCCATCTTTGAGGCAACGCTGATTCCTATCTTCGAAGCATATGCAGCAAGGAAACTAGTATGTCCGCCGCCGTAGCAGGAGCTTCCAAGATCACACCAACTCATGAGTGATATCAACACAACGCATTATCCATCAGTGGTCAGGAGATTACAGGCTTTTCTGGTTCGCAGAAGCTGAAGGCACAAAGAACATCGAACTTGTCAGTCTTCGAACACACGTCAATATCAGGTTTGCGATGGGGCGGTTGGAGAATTCCCAGCAGATCTTGATCTTGTCGAAAATCTTCACTACATAGTACTCGTAGCTTAGCTTAGCTCATGGTCACTGACCATGCTTCAAGCATTTGCTTCATCTCAACTCGACGTCGTACGTGCTCCGTACTCTTTCGTATCCTGCGTTTAACGCGCTGTGTTCACGTGAATAGCCTTCTCGATGAGGTGAACTTGCAAAATCCCAATCAAAATTCTTGTAATGCACCAAAGCCCACGTGCATTTCATTCACTTGCATTTCTATCATCCACAAACAATCTTGGCATCACTTTGAGCAATTGACTTGTCCGCTTCCTGAACTTTGCTGTAGCACTCATACCAGGCCAGTAAAGCATCGCTTTTGCGCGCTTCTTCCTTCTCCCTGCTACTTTCCTACCTTGAAATTGACACTCTTGTACCAATCCTACATCAATACGGCTCGGCCGCAGCCAGCCTCTCGACAACCTTTCACAACACGAACCTACCTTTTCCTAAAGCCACGCCTCCCGACTTGGCTCTGCCAGTCGTTGTTCAATACATATCATTCAATCTCGACAACCCTTCGAATCACCGAACTGACTCGGCATAGCCAGTCATTATCCAATCCATCCCATCGAACTTCGACAGCCTCTCCTCGAATATCAATTGACTCGGCATCAGCCAGTCATCATCACAGCAACCAGAAGTTTCCGACCCTCGACTCCTCGCTTCCGCAACCTATCTTCACCGATCCGAGCCACTTCTTGCCGCCACCATGTCTCAACAAGATCAACAAAATGCTACCGCCATGCCTCAGCAAGATCAGCAGAATGCCGCCACAATTCCTCAACAAGATCAGCAGAATGTCACCACCATGTCTGAGCAAGATCAGCAGAATGAAGAGGCATTCATGGCACAGGAAGAGAAGCGCACCATGATGGGACCCATGCCACAATGCGTACAAGACGACCCCGAGCTCAAGGCTACATGGCACTACCTCAACATCCTCCTCAGTCGTCGCAACGATGTAGCCAAGAGGAGACATGAAGTTGAGGCACGAGGCCAGGTCTTCAAGAAAGAGAAGGGAGAGAAGCGATTGCGCAACTCCATCAGCCGCCAAATCGGCCCTTGGGTCGTCCTCGGCACACAGTTTCTCTCCGGCGTAGCCCGAGATATGCTCAGGAAGGATGACTTGGACGACATCGAGAGAGAAGAATGGCAAAGCTTGTTCGACACCTACGGCATATTCGACTGGGTACGTTACTGTCACTGCTGTTGCCATCATCGCTAACTGAACAGTGGAAAACCGATAACACCAGCTGCCATGACCTCTTGAAGCGATACTCTGTCGATCCATGGGCGATCCGAGAACTGTCACTGCAGTCGGAATGGAGCATCTTCACCAACATCCGTGCGGCTGTCGACCTGGCCGCATACAGCTTTGTCTGTCGTCAGCTCATTGAGCTGAAGAAGCGCGCAGAAGACATGCCGGAGCAGATGGAGGAAGCTATCCTACAATACCAGTTGATCAAGCGTATGCATGGTAGATATGTGAAGGCTGGAGCACTGAAGGTGAATACGATCATCACGGTAGAGGAGATCGAGAAGAGAATCTCCTGGATAAAGAAGCAGTATAATAGTATCTAAGTAACATAATAAAGTAGCTGACTGTAAGACTAAGAGTTAAAATACGGTAGATAGCTAATAAGATGATATTTACTTCGAAGAAAAAGAAAAAAATTATTCGAATTTAAAAAGTAAACGTATAAGAGTATTAAAATCTTACTAATTAAGATAAGAAAGTATTATTAAATATTTTAAAAATACTAAAAAGCTAAATTTTAGAGTTTTAATTAACTTTTTAAAAACTTACTAAAATTTTTTTAATTTTTAATTTTTTTTTTTAAAAATAAGAGACGTATTTATTATTGAATATAAAAGTGTTAATATCTTAGCTAACTAAAAATAAAAATAAAAATAAAAATTAAAGTAGATTTAAAACTTAAAAAAAGAATTAAATTTTAGAATTTTAAAAAATTATTTTATAAGGTTATTTTTATTTTAACTAAAGTATAAAGTTTTAATTATTTAGTAAAATAAATAAAAAACTAAAAAGTATAAAAATTAAAAATTAAAACTATTATTAAATTTTTATTTATATTAAATATAAAACTATTTTTTACTTTAAATATAATACTTTAATAATAAGGTTATTAAAAAAGCTTAAATAAGTAAATATCTTTAACTAGAATAAACTTAATAAGTAAAAAATAAATAACTAAAAAGAAAAGGCTCTCTAACATTATTCACGGGATTATTGACGCGTCAATGGCATACAAATTAAGGTTTTCGCTGTGCCAAGGAACGTCTCGATAAGGCGGACACGTTCTACTTCGGTCGGACACGTTCTGATTCGAGGATTATTCCAGCCACAAATGGTGACTTTTGCCACAGTGCATGTCACACCAGCCACACGACTGGTGTTTGGTCCAATCATCACTGCTCCTTAGCTCCACACTGTATCAGACCTGATCAATCTTGTTCTGACTGAATCCGAATGGTACTACTCAGGTTCGACCAAGTCTCATTGGCTCTGTTTTAATCTGAACACTTCTAACACGAGCCACTCTTATCCATTTTCGACGTTATTCGTTAGTGTTAGCCTGTTCTACTTCAGTCCGACTCGTTCTACTTCAGTCCGACTTGTTCTACTTCAGTCCGACTCGTTCTACTTCAGTCCGACTCGTTCCACTTCAGTTCGACTTGTTCCACTTTAATCCGATGCATTCTACTTTCATTTCATAGTACTAGGCGCACTCCTAATTAGGAAGAAGAAGCTAGTAGCGTCCCTACTTAATTACTATCTTACCACTCCGGTAGACCTTTCCTACCTACTAGTACAAAGTTGAATCTTATTATAATTACTCTCGGTATAAGGCTTAGGTGGACTGGATATAGGGTTCTGTTTACGAGGGTAAAAGGTATAGTACATAGTACTAGAGTGTAGGGCGTCGAACGCGGAATGATAAGATTATTCGAGCGGTAATAATATAACTGATATAGAACAGTAGTAGTCAGAACTAGAACTAAGGTAGAACTATAATAGTGATCCTAGGGGTAAGGGTACACTTTAATTAACTACTGAAGGAGAGACTATCCACCGAACATACCTAGAACCAGATTAATATCTACAAATGATGTGCTCTGTATACTTAGTACGTTTAGGACCGAGTATCCTAAGCACTACGAGCGCGTCGTCTCGACCGACTTACTATGCTTAGGGTCCTCGAAACTAAGTATACCAAGCACTCTACAGCCCTGACAGCTTTCGCTTGTGCAGTGCTGAGATCGTAGGATCCTTTGATGTTTTCAACCTCCTCATCGGTGTGGTTAAGTAGTGGTGATGATAGACAACAAGGACTGACCCAACCCGCCTATTTATAACAGGAAACTGTCCTATAAGTCAAGCATTAGCGATGTTTTGTAGATACTTTACCTGGCACTTCACCACTCACTTTATTACTTCACCTGGCACTTCACCACTCACTTTACTACTTCACCTGGCACTTCACCACTCACTTTACTACTTCACCTGGCACTTCACCACTCACTTTACTACTTCACCTGGCACTTCACCACTCACTTTACTACTTCACCTGGCACTTCACCACTCACTTTACTACTTCACCTGGCACTTCACCACTCACTTTACTACTTCACCTGGCACTTCACCACTCACTTTACTACTTCACCTGGTACTTCACCTGGTACTTCACCTGGTACTTCACCTGGCACTTCACCTGGCACTTCACCTGGCACTTCACCTGGCACTTCACCTGGCACTGTATCTCTCGCTTCATCTCTGTCTTCATCTCTGTCTTCATCTCTCACTTCAGCCCTCACTTTAGCCCTCACTTTACACTTTACTTTACACCTCACGTCACTTCTTATATCCCCTTTAAACTGACAGAGGAACGCGGATGGTTAATAAGTAAGCGTGTACGTTTTGTCATTACAATTCGGTACTCTGCCCCATTCAATGATCAAGTAGTGTAGTGGTTAGCACGTCGTACTATCGTTTCCTGGTATTGAGCATCGAGTAATAGATGTTCGATACCAAGAGAGATACGGAGGCCTGGGTTCGACTCCCAGCTTGACCAGCTTTCTTTTCTTTTTAGCATTTTTCGGGCTCCGGAGTGTGCGGCAAGTGGCTGACACTCCGGGTGTTCCTCTTTTCACGCCCGTATTCACTTCACCCGGTACTTCACCTGGTACTTCACCTGGTACTTCACCTGGCACTGTATCTGACCCTTCATCTCTCCCTTCACCTGGTACTTTTCCTCTGTCTTCATCTAGCACATCATCTGCTACTCTACTTACTGCTCCATCTCTCACCTCGTTTCTTGCTTTATTTCCACTTTATACCTCACTTCGCCCGGTACCCTGCCTGCTACTTCATCTCTCACTTCACCTCTCACTTCATTTCTTATTTCACCTGGCACTTCACCTGGTACTGTATCTGACACTTTGTCTCTTACTTCGTCCCTCACTTTACACTTTACTTTACACTTTGCTTCAAACCTTCCGTCACCATTTACGTCCTCTTTTCTTCACCGACAGAGGAACGCGGATGGTTAATAAGTGAGCGTGTACGTTTTGTCATTACAATTCGGTACTCTTCGATATTCGATGATTAAGTAGTGCAGTAGTTAGCACGTCGTACTATCATCTCTTGGTATTGAGCATCGAGTTATAGATGTTCGATACTAAGAGAGATGCGGAGACCTGGGTTCGACTCCCAGCTTAACCAGCTTCCTTTTTGGCATTTTTCAGGCTCCGGAGTGTGCGGCAAGCGGTTGACACTCCGTGTGTTCCTTCTTCACGCCCGTATTCACCCCCGGATACACTCCCGTGTTTACTTCACCTGCTACTCCACCTGGTGCTTCATCACTCACTTCATCACTCACTTCACCACTCACTTCACCACTCACGTCATTGGACACTTCCTCGAGCACTTCACCTAGCACTTCAGCTCTCACTTTAGCTCTCATTTTAGCTCCTCAGTTTAGCTCCTCACTTCGTCTCTCGCTTCCTCTCTCTCACTTCATCTCTCACTTCGCCTACTACTTTGCCTGCTACCTTACCTGCCACCTCACTTCTCACTTCACTTCTCACTTCACCCGGCATTCCATCTGGCACTATATCTGGCACCTCATCTCTTACTTCATCTCTTACTTCATCTCTTACTTCATCTCTTACTTCATCTCTTACTTCATCTCTTACTTCATCTCTCACTTCATCTCTTACTTCATCTCTTACTTCATCTCTTACTTCATCTCTTACTTCACTTCTTACTTTACTCCTCACTTCATCTGGCACTTCATCTCTCGCTTTTTCTCTCACAACACCAGTAAGCGGGTAATTCTTCTTCGTCTTCTGCTGCTGCTACTATTGATTCCTCCTCCTCTTTCTCTTCCGCCTCTTCGCTATTACCAGGGTCTGACTCGACGGCATAAAGAGTAAAGTGTTGTAGCTCGAAACAGAAAGAGAGCGGGTTACGGAATGACATCGTTATTTATATTCGTGTGGAATCGAAGTACTGGTGGGACAGGAGTTGTTATAAGGTAGTCACGGAGATCATTGTGATGTTCCCTTCTATTGATGGACATTGATACTAGGAGGTTGGTTCGTACGGTAGGTAAATCGTTACAGCCGGGATCTTGAAGCGATGTCCTCCGATTCACTTTCGGATAGCAAAAACTTGGTGGTGACCGTGAGTGGGACGGATACTGCTCGTACGGGTCGTCTTTGCCGCTATCCCGTGTTCGAGTAATAGGAAATTCACTTTACATAGGCAATGCCTGGACTCCCAGCGAACGAACGATTTACCGAGTCCGTAACAATTGATCGTGGTAGAGCTGGTCTAACAGGGTCCTCTCCAATTTCTCGATACTTAAGAAGATTTCACATCCATTCCTACCGTACTTCGTTTCCTAATACCGAATGTCGAATTTAGAAAGCCATATAACGATAACGTTGCTGGTGAAGCCCTTTCATGTGAGCTTCGTACTGAAGAGGCGATGGAAAACAGATGCAACGTCTCTTCGTTGATACAGGCGCCTGGGCAGATATAAGACCGTTCCGTTACGGTCGGACCACTTATGGCAAGGTCGCTTTTGTTACACCCTCGGCAAGTATTACGTTCCAGAGGAAGACATCCACCTGCCGAGATGGTAAGAAGTATAAGGAGGAAAGGAGAGATAAGAAGGAGGGTACGATATAAGTAGACGAGGTAAACGAAAGGTTGTCGAATGTCGACATCAAAGTGAGACCTTCCTCCTTAAGCACGAGCCCGACTAACATCATACTACTTTATCTTTCACTTCACCTCTTACTTCCCCTCTCACTTCACCTCTCCCTTCACCTTTCACTCTACCTCCCACTTTAGCTCTTACATCAGCCCTCACTTCATCTCTCACTGCATCTCTCACTTCATCTCTCACCTCGCCTACTACTTTGCCTGCCACCCTACCTGCCACTTCACTACCCACTTCACTTCTCACCTCACTTCTCACTTCTCACCTCACTTCTCACCTCACTTCTCACTTCACTTCTCACTTCATCTGGCACTTCATCTGGCACTTCACCTACCACTTCACCTACCACTTCACCTACCACTTCACCTACCACTTCACCTACCACTTCACCTACCACTTCACCTACCACTTCACCTACCACTTCACCTACCACTTCATTTCCGACTTTACTTCTTATCTCACCTGGTACTACATCTGGCACCGTATCTGGTACTTCACCTCTTACTTCATCTCTTACCTCACCTCTCATCTCATCCCACCTCTCACTTCAGCCCTCACTTCAGCCCTCACTTCGTCTGCTACTTCATTTTAATTTGACTTCTTACTCACCTGGCACTTCATCTAGTACTCCATCTGGTTCTCCAGTTGGCACCGTATCTAGCACCACACCTGGGACTCTTTCTGGCAACGCATCTCTCACTTCGCATTTCTCACTTTACCTCTCTCACTTTACCTCTCTGACTTCACCTCTCTGACTTCACCTCTCACTTCACCTCTCACTTCACCTCTCACTTCACCTCTCACTTCACCTCTCACTTCACCTCTTACTTTACCACTCTCACTTCACCTCTCACTTCACCTCTCACTTCACCTCTTACTCCACCCCCCACGTCATCTCTCGCTTCACCTGGCACTTCACCCGGCACTTCTCACCTGGCGTTTCACCTCTCACTTCACCTGGCGCTTTACCTCTCAGTTCACCTGGGCACTGCACCTGGCACTACACCTGGCACTTTATCTCTCACTTCATCTGGCACTTCATCCCTTGCTTTTTCTCTCATAACACTGGTAGCTGGTGATTCTTCTTCTTCTTCTTCGTCCTCTGCTGCTGCGACTGCTGCTGTTGATTCCTTCTCCTCCTCCTCTTCCTCCTCCTCTTCCTCCTCTTCGACATTACCAGGGTCTGACTCAACGGCATTAAGAGTAAAGTGTCGTGAGACAACAATCCAGTAATCTTCCTCTACACTGGCCTAGTTAGCTACGGCTCTAAGGCATCCGATCTCAGATGGTCGCGACCATAGATCTGACTTATAGGCCTGTTATATTCGGATATACTAATCGTATTATACTTTATCCTTGCGCAATACGTTCGATCGAAGCTATATACCACTACCTTCTACTATAAAATAGGCACAGTAGCCAGGTAGTTGCTGATATTGTTGGTGAAACAAGTAAACTAGTATTATGTACCTCTAGCGCCACGATGTCCGTCTGGTCAGTTTGAATATCCATTGTGAAACATATTTCGAACTAAGTATGGACCAGTGTTTGGACCGAAGCCCGACCCGGCGTCATCCCTGACAGCATTAAATTCATAAATTGCTAGGTAGATTTTCTTGTCGACCTCCTCTGACTCGGCCAACCTCACTCTTCTTGATGCATCTTCGGGGCGCTCCGAGCGCGCGAAAGGAATGGTGACGGATACGCCCTATCCCTCCGACAGTGAGGAATAGTAATATCACGCGCCTCAGAACCGTGAAAGGTTGGGGGATCCGAAACGCTGGTCTTAACCGCCCTTTTGAGTTCGAAAGGAATCAATCGTTGTTGTGGCCCGGAACAGAAGGAGAGCGGCTTGCGGGATAATGTTATTATTTATATCCTTGTTGATTCGAAGTACTGGTGGGACAGGAGCTGTCGTGAGGCGATCTCGAAAAAGTTGGGGTTCAAGTTCCCTTCCGTTCAGGGGTATTAGTGTAGGAGGTTGGTTCGTACGGTATGCAAATTGTTGCAGTCGGGATCTTACAGCGATGTCCTCCGATTCACTTTCGGACGTCGAAAACTCGACAGTGACCGTAAGTAGGACCGATACTGCTCGTACGGGCCCGTCTTCTGCTACTATCCCGTGTTCGAGTAATAGGAGTTCTGCTGTGCACAGACAATGCCTGGACTCCCAACGAACGAGCGATTTGCCGAGTCTATAGCAATTGCTCGTGGCCCAA